>JAMKCH010004210.1:0-78738 GCA_023653785.1 Ophioderma brevispina
CAAAACACATTTCACTCAATATTGATTAAAACCCTTTCTTTGGAGTATACTCTTAGTCAAATTTGAGTAAACCTTACGCGTCATTGGGTAAAATATACTCCGCTTTGCGTATAAGATGTACTCAAATTTGACTCAGATTTTACTCAATGGAAAGGGTCGTTCCTTTTAAATCAATATTTTGCAGTGAAATGCCCTATAGTTTTATAACATTTTCAATCAATTCACAGGTGACTGGACATCTACGAATGAAACATGCTGAATTGATTGAAGAAATAAACGGATATGATACTAACGTATTTCTTCCCTTTCTTCCAGCCCCAGATTTACCATAGGGCAGTTGTGCCCGGATCCAGGGCCTGAGGTCTAGGGGGCCCTACATCAAAAGGGTAAATATAACTTTAAAAATCACCAAGAATTGCATAATTCTACTAACAATCTAACAATTACCCCACGCCTTCCAACAGCATGATATAAACATTCATACCACTTGAAAGTGACAATATTTAAAGGGTGGATAAAGTGGATACAGTCCATGAGCCTATGAGTTTTAAAAGAACCCAAAGTAATCTTAATCAACATTTTACCTGACATGATTTTGAAAGCACACCGTCAATGGTTTTCAAGCACCATTGGTATTGATTTGAAAGCAATGTGCCTGTTATGCCAATGCTTGTTATGCCAGGTGGATTAAAACTGTGATGTCATAGTGCCTGGCTATCACTAAATCCGATTTTTTCTGTTTCTTTCCTAGAAATTGTACAAAACCCACACTTTATAATTGTTTTCAAATATTACAAAATTACTAGATGTATTTTATTGTGTCTAAATACTGTTTCATGCTAGAATTATGTTTACTACAGATACACACATTACCAAAGCAATCCTTATATGTCCTCTTACAGACGACACATTTTATATTGTGTCAACTTCACTCCTGTAGATGAAGTTGAGGTTAGAAAAATAATTTTGAAAATTCCAAATAAAACTAGTTTCCTGGATCCCATGCCCACTTGGTTGCTGAAAGATTGTGTTGATGTTTTAACTCCTTTTATCAAGTAATGATCAACAATTCTTTCAGGGAGGGTCTTTTTCCATCTGTTCTTCGGCAGGCTGTGATTACACCTCGGATTAAAAAGACCAATCTTGATCGTGACATCTTGAAAAATTACCGTCCGGTTTCAAACCTTCCGACCCTTGGCAAGATCCTTGAGAATCCGGCTGTTTCAAGACTGAATGAATATCTGCATTCAAAAGACCTTACTGATAAATTTCAGTCTGCGTATAAACCTGCTCACAGTACTGAAACAGCCCTTCTCAAGGTGAAAAGTGACATTATTCAAGAACTTGGTCACGGTAAAATTGTTATGCTCGTTTTATTAGATATGTCAGCAGCTTTTGATACCATTGATCTAAATATTCTTGTTGATAGGCTCAAAAGTGATTATGGTATCAATTGCTCTGTTTTAAATTGGTTTAAGTCATACATTACTAATCGTTCTAGCAGAGTTTGTGTTCTTGTAGAATTTTCTTCATATCACCCCCTGAAATATGGCGTTCCACAAGGATCAGTTGCTGGTCCACCGATCTTCACGCTCTATTCAAAGCCTGTCACCGCTATTCTTCGCCGTTTTCAAATCGCCTATCATGTTTATGCTGACGACACTCAGCTGTACATGTATGTGAGCTTTGACCCCAAAGTGTCTGGTGATTTTGATCGGGCTCAGCGTAGACTTACAGGTTGTATTGCCGAGGTGAGAGGATGGATGCTGGCAAACAAATTGAAGTTAAATGACTCCAAAACTGAGTTTTCCTCATCTCCTCTCCCCGGCAGGTCGACATGTTGTCTGACGTAAGGCGTGGGAGATCGGTGAATCAGTGATTGATCCTTCTGCTTCCATAAAGAATTTAGGTGTTACTTTTGACCCTCATTTCAAATGGAGCATCAGGTTCCATCTGCGGAACATTAGTGGTATCCGACGTTTTATTGATCAAGATACTTGTGCACATGCAGTGAGATCTTTGGTTCTGTCTCGGCTGGATTATGGCAACTCTCTGTTGGGTGGCATATCTCAATATAACATTCGGCGGCTGCAGAAACTTCAAAATCGCGCTGCGCGCCTCGTATTCTGTGCTGATAAACGTACAAATGCTGCGCCACTTCTACGTGAACTTCATTGGTTGCCTGTTCAGCAGAGGATCAACTTCAAGATCTTACTGAATGTGTACAATTGTGTTAACAGATTAGGGCCTGCCTACCTTAGTGAGATGTTGACATCGTATTATGGTAGAGGTGGCCTTAGATCATCCAACGACACGACCCGCCTTGTTGTGCCATTGAATAAACGTGTTATTGCAGATTCAGCTTTCACATATTTAGGCCAAGGCTATGGAATGTTCTACCACTATCTATCCGTATGGCATTCGATGTCAAATCTTTTAAGAAAATGTTGAAGACCCATTTATTTCCTCAGTTATAGTTCCTCAGTTTTTCATCACTGCTATTATTGTAGATCATTACCTTTAAATATATCACATTGTACTTGCAAGGTCAAATATTATGCTTTTTAATTATATTTGTAAATATTTTGCTAAGGGGTGTTTTTAATGACTTAAGATATTATTTGTAAAGCTCCTGATGTTTTCCACCTTTTCCTGCTAGTGCAGTAGTTTGTATTTTCTACATACCTAGTTTCAATTTAATTACCTATGTAATTTTATTTGTATTTTTATTTGTAACATCTCTAAGTTTATATGTTTGCAATTTGTAAGGCGCTTTGTTGGAAAGGCTCCTATAAATACCTTTAATCAGATCATATCCATTGTTACATCATTTGCAATTCACTGGATAAGATGCAGTGAAAGATATTGATGACTTATTGATTGTAATTCAGGTCATTAGCACTGTGATATCAAAATCATAATGGTTTGCAAGCTGAACCGATTTAACATCACACACAAAATCCCGCTAAACTTTCTATACGACAAGCGGCGCCCAAACCTATCCCTGGTGACATTAATACGCAAAGATCATTCGCTCACCTGGGGATGAAAAATCTGCCCAAGCTCCATATGTTCATCGTCTTTTCATCAGAAATATAATGCACACGTAAGCAGATTAATTATATCACATGATGTTACGATATAGATTGACACGCTCTTACTAAATAGCCATGTGAATTTTATCTGGGTTGCACGTGAATACAACTTACCTTAAAAAACTGAAGTGCAATTTTAACGGTATGAGATTTTGGATATGACACAATTAGATTGAAATTGCCTATGAGTGACAAGCGAATGATTAAGCACAACAACCGTGCAGACGATATTCCGCTATTGTGTTGAGTAACAGGCTTTAAAGGTGGCATCCTCCAAAGGGAAAATGTTCCAATGTACTGAACTACACCCTCATTACATTGGGAAAATAATTGTGATCTTTACATTGAGAAAAATCAATATACTTTATTTTTTTAATACTTATGTTGTGGCTGGACAACACACACCCTTCACCATGTCACCATGCACCTGACAATACGTATGACACGTGTTTTAAAGGCATGTTGTCGACACTCCCATACCATGCATACCATTGCTTTTGTTGTTTTCTATATAGAACCTTGATCGGACAGGATGCAGGTGGGGGTTAACTAATCACTGTAGTAGCCGCGGTCGCACCTCACATACCAATGCTCCTGCTTTGCTTTTGTTTTTTTCTATAGACATGTTTAAGATATTTTGATCGACAGGTGCTAGGTGGATTAATACCTCAACTGTAAATAGCAGGTCAGAGCACATACCCAGGCAACCATTGCTTTTTTGTTTTCTTCTATAGACCTGTTTAAAGATATTGTCCTGAAAGATTGCTTGTTGAATTAATACTTCAACATTATGTAGCATTCATGGGGGAAAGTACCTGAACAAAACGTTGTTTATGTTTGAGCGAAATCATAAGTTCAAATATCTAAATTGTTTTCGAGTCAGTGGGAGTAACTGTAGTATGAGTAAATTTCAGCATACTTTATAATATTTGTTTTTGCAGGACAACCCTTTAAGGGAGGGGTAATGCAGGAGTTGAGGAGAATACGAAAATATTTGTAAGTGAGAGAGGGACCATAAACATTTTTAATAAGGAGAGAGGGGAACATGAACTCTCTTGGTTCTGAATCTAATTTTTGGTTCACAATTATCAGTTATGATATTTTTGCTTCTATCATATATCACATATCATAAAACAGTGGCTGAATTGTGGAACATAACGACATTTTACAATGGAATGGATTTTAAGGTAGGAATGTAATATAAGTTGCATTTATCTGTATATGGGATTCAAAGAACCTTGTACAGCTATACATGCAACATGGAGTAAAATAAAAGTAAATTGTTATCATATTCGCATAGACTTGCACAATTATCTGCCTACAATAAGATTTAAAAGGTCATTCACCAATTTCTTAATTTTGTGAGTCTTTTTTTTTATGGAATTTCAACAAACAGTCATTTAGCTCCTGAGAGGTTTAACGCGTGAAATTGTACAGAGGTTTGAAACTGCTTTTCCTTCTCTTGCGGGCATCGGTACAATGTAAAGAAAAGGAATACAATAATATACCGGAATGATTCTATGCTATTAGTGATGGATTACAATCATTGCATGAGCATTTTGCCATTCTTCAAGAACCTATGGGAAATCAATGTTTAGTTTATGACCTCCGAAAAAAATACACGGTAGTCTCAAAAACATCAAAAACTGTTTGTGTTGAAATATGAGAGTAGTAAAAAAATGATCTCTACTAAGTAAATAGAAGCAATTATTCCATTCGTGATGTACATTGTGTGCTGAGTCATCGCTAAGAGGAGGATGTAAAAAATGATTGATGTCTTTCTGCGACGTTCCACTTGAGAAGTCTTGCGAACTGGGACTACTGCACAAAAGGTTGACTGGTTACTCCACGTCAAACATTCTCATTCTGAACGTATCAGCCGGACAACGCACAATGACGTCGGTAATTTCTTGAAAATGATTCATAGCCTAAAGTATATAGCTCTATACGAAGTGGAGTGATACTAGAAATGTCTTCAAAATTTAAAACACCTAACCTATTTTTGCCATAAAATAAGATATTTCTGATAATTCACGGTCTACCCATGGTCCGTTAAACACTACAAGCTACTTATACACAGTAGTCTATTGAAAAATCTGATAATTTTGAGCATTTTTCACATTTAGAAAATATCACAGAGGAAAAACAACAATATCACGCAAAGTACAGGCTTGAAATGCTCCAAATGAGCAAAATTCAATATATGTTAACCCGCAAATTTTAAGTATATGAATCACAAAATGCAGAGCACATCAAATCGCCAGCACGACATGCCTCTCGGTACGGCTTATAGTTGGCCGTAATGAGAGTGAAATGATGGAGCGGTGAGTTAATTGCTCAAATTGCTGTCCAAATGCTTTTTAACTTGAGAAAGCATACAACTCTACCATGCCAATCATAAAATACACCACTTTTTTCATATAACGCGTGCATCTTCAGTCATTTTAAAGCAATTTCAAGATGCCATGCAAGAAAGAGTCTACCCAAGGATAATACCAAGATAATCATTAAGCTAGTAATATGTGTAGTGGTGTACAACCTATTATATTTTCGGATTTTATGTCATTGTTGTCAATTCAGTGAAGGATATATGATTGTATCTAAATTATATCAAAGCTAATGTTAGTCTGGAACGAACTAAGTAATAAACATAACCTCATTGTTGCAGTTGTACGTATAAAATTATATTTACCAAATTACAGAACGTGTTCAAGTACGCTTTATCTACGACTGTCCCAAAAAAAATTAATACAATCAAACTCTAAAAACTTATAAAAAATATAAAACTGTGTGTTTTTTGCGAATTTTGTTAGACAAGATCATAGGCTAAATCTTCGCGTGCATGGCCATCCAATTTGATGGACCCTAAGTGGAGATATTGTCAGTTGAACCACAAAGGTAAAATACACTTGGCCAGTTTCAAAGGAAGGTTCAAGAAACTAAAGATATAAGACGTGTAGCATCATTTTGGGATTAAACCCTTTCAAACAAAAGAATATTGTACAGATCAGAGAGAATGTATATCATGCTTGAACTAATCAATATATTATTTTTGAATGAAAGCAACAGAAATTATTATGTTGCGGTGAAATGAAGGGACTCACTCTCAGGGTGACAATAATAATGAAATTTTTCATGAATTTTGGGATTTGACTGCTGAAAACTAACAGTCTACAAGTCCTGTTGAGGGTGTGTGGACAACGCTATAATATGGAGGGACAATTTATACCTTCCCCTATTCCCCCTGCCTCCACGATGCGCCAGTGGGGAATATGATGAAGAAAGCAGTGTTTAACAAAGAGCAATAAAGGAAAGGATGGTTGTTCAAAGGTCTCCATTTTACTTTGCAAGAAGTATAGTTCTACCTGATGCTGGAACCTGGAGTAAAGCTGAGACAACAAGACTGTTGGAATTGAATTTCCCAATGCTACATGTACTTAACAATTGCACCATTATAAGTTTATAAATAATGTTATATAAAGAAGCGCACTTTGTACCTACTTTTTATTTTAATTTTCAATACAGATGTCTTAAAGGTGATGTCAAATGTCAAACTCGTTTGATATCAGGATAGCCGAACGGCCCAACAGGTTTTTCAACTGTCTCAGATATTAGCCATAACTCTGACCAGAAACCCCAACTTACACCACCTAAAATCTCATGAAAGCTGGACACTCCCTAAAAAAGAAATCAGTAAAACTCCAGTTGAGATGAAACTTACATTGTTTGCCAAAAAATAATCTTTGATTGTATGTTTTTTTTTGGACGTCTGTCCAGAAAAATGAAACGCGAAGGGCACACACAAATACACACACTTATGGACTTCATATGCCTTGTGGGGGGACCTTACATCACATATTTTGATACCATAAATTTGGTGTTGGGAGGTGTGAGTGGTGGGGATGGGGGATGTTGGCTTTTTCCATATATCATTTATATGTTAATTAGGATAAGGGCTGTCCTTAATACATATTATTCGCTTATGGGGATTTTATTAACAAAAAACGTCTCCAAAAAGGAAAACGTCCCCTAATGGCTTAAAAACTTCAACATAAGATACTGTGTCTCCGCACACGCACACACACACACACCCGCCCCCACACACCCACACACACAACTCACACATACAAACAAAAACACGAATGAACGAACACAAAGAAATCTGTCTCAAATTTTCCTTAAGGCAATAGCAATTGTACGTATGATGGGTGCACAGATTGCTATCCAGATAACAAGTCCAAACTCAGTATCTTTTCAATGTCAAACTTAAAAATAGTGTGTAAAATCGAGTGAATACAAGATGAGCTCGTTAATGACTCTTTTATCAGATTCACACACACATCACACCATCAAACTATTTTTTCGTGGAAATATTATTTTCGTTCAGGAAACTAATGAATGACTTTCAGTATTAGAAAATGTTTTATGTCCAATTTACTACAAGAAAGAATAGCAATTTGTTATTAGTTGTGTGTACTCTTAAAAATCTTCTCACTCTACATAAGACCTTGCGTATACATCACAGTCTGTCATCAACAAAATACAGGCAAAAGACATTCTGCCAAATACAGCTTGTCGGAAAACGAAGTGTGTGCTGTAATTAGTTCAAGCCTTTTCATGTCTCTTGGAATTCACCCTTATAAACACGCATTTTCTGCTGGTTTAAAAAAAATAATGCATTTTATGCCAAGTTTCTCTTGAACAGGATCATTTTGAAATTTCGCCAATTGGCAACAAAAGGCCAGAATTATGAATTGGACTAACCTTTTTATCCAATTAAATAAAATGTCCTAGCTGTCCATCTCAACTGAGCAGCTGAAAACTTCGACTCAGTAGCAAAGCAGTGGCTTCCCAACAGGTTTCAATCTGGAGGAAAGCACATGTTGCGGCACTCCTAAAGCCTGGGAGAGATCTATCTTATGCCAAGAGCTATAGACCAATATCATTCCTTAGCCATACCAGCTCAACTGTATCGCACCTGTGATAGACTAACACCTCATAACAGAACAAACAGGTTTCCGGCCAAGTAAATCAACAACAAGGCAAGTACTCAACCTAACTCAACAAGTCGAGGATGGTTTCGAGAAGGGTTTCGTAACCAGAGTCGTGTTTCGATCTACCAGTAGCTAGTGACAATGTTAAGCGCAGATGCTTGACTGAGCTCATCGGGAGATTTCTTGCAAACATGATGTTCTTTGATCAGCTGGTCTTTAAGGATTTAAGAGAGTCGCCCTGTGGAAAGAAACACTTGCTATCAACCAAGTAACATCTGTTGGTATTGAACCTGGTGAGCATCTTCCATCTGGAGCTGACTCCACATGGACTAAATGGCGATGCCTCAACAGATAAACGGAATCGGCCAATCTAAGGTTTCCGTGCATAAGATCAGGGCATTACCTGTGGTTGTGGAACAGCGCCATAGACAATGGAACATCGTGGTCTGTTGAAACAACAATGCACAGACAAAGACCTTGCGGAATTCAGTGAAGCAGCCAGACGTCGTGCCCATCTCTGGCTAGATCATATTTGAGAACCACTGTGTTTGGACACAAGAAGCAGCTAAAAAAACCAAAGAAATAATTTTCGATTGAATTGGCTGATTAATTTTAACGATGAAAAATATTGCCCAACCTTATGTTGTGAGTGTCAGCATTCCATAATGCCAAGATTTGTTTCATTTCAATTCTATTTAGGATACATTCAACTACAAAATAATGACATCGAGAACTGAACAACGAGAAAAAGTACAATGATCAAGTTTGACATTTAAAATGAACTCTTGGAAATTATTCTTATTGAAGAGTCTTTGCAGTTTAACAATTTAAGTTTTATCAAGTAATGTCATTCAATATCTTTTTAATGTCATTCAATATCTTTTTAATTTGGCCTGTATATTGTTGTGTTCCTATGGGTTCCCGAGATTATAAAGTTAGCTTTTACTTGTATTTACTGATTTACTAGTTAATCTTATACCATTCTGTTCCATCCTGAATTACTTAATTTATTAAATCAGTCTTCGATATGTTTTTGAACAAAGTGGTAAATCTTCTGATACCAACACTTTATTGTTGTATACATATTAGTGTGATCTTCCCATGTCAAGGTTCACCATATCCAGAAATTGTGTAATGTCATCCAATATTATTTAAATTTGATCTGTGCATTTATGTGCTCCTATAGATCTCGAAATTACGAAGTTCTGGTCAGTTCTAGTTATAGATTATGAACTGGTTAACCTTTCCACTTCTTGAAGTTCTTTTTTAATCAAATCCAACAAAATTGTAGTATCATGTACAAAGTGGACAAACTTAATAAGAATAAAGAAGGTACCCAAACCGAGCCTTAAGACACTCCAACACACTGCAAAAAACAGCAGAGCAACATTTAGACACTATATTGGATAAGGCTTTCACAATAAAGATATAATTTAATTACACTAAACACGTTAAAATTACAAAGATATTTATATTATTATTATTATTATCAACACAAAGCAACATTTGATCACAAAAAAAAACAAAACATCGTCGTAAGTGGAACGTGTTCAGTGTTTACTACATTAGCACTCCCCGTACCTTCTGTGCAAGTTCGGTAATTAACGCGATTTAAGTGTTCATCAAGTGTTAGGTCTGTATTTTTGCAGAAGCAGAAAATACATACTCTGTTTTCAAGATAGCGTGTGAATTACGTACACCTCAATGGTCCATCTAAAACAGTAATGTAAATGTATTTTTCATTCTTGTAATTATATAATTAATTCCTCTATTTCACTGTCATGACAACACAGGATTTATTCAATCTTGTTAACATTCGGACAAAATAAACCTAGAAGCACCGCCTATTTTGAGGGAATAAGTTATCTAGTAATCCAGATGTATCTTTTACACAATCTGCAATATTACACAGAAAGCGTTTTTGTACATGTAAATATAAGCCGCACTTCAGGCATTTTATTTCATACAAAGATTCAAAGCAGAAATTTATTGATTGCGTTAAGAAAGACCCGTCCTATGTACAGATGTAAACGAAACGTTTGAAGCAACCTTCCCTGCGGCAACGCTCCTATGGGAGTACGAGGGCAAAACTGACCCTAAACGCTCCCTGATATCTTCCACGATGCATAATGATAATACAAACCACTTCTTATATTATCGGTAAAACCCTCGTAAGCGCTACTTACACGGCCAATTTCTTCATGGTAGTTACCGCGTAGCTACTACCGAGTAGACATGGATTACCTACCCACTATACGTACACTCGCCGGCCAGGAATCCGTGTATTTTTGCCGCATAGACGGATAGTGTACACACAGCTGCTATCTGCACCGTCGCGGAGTAGCTACGTGGTTACACCGGTTCTCAGCGCGCGCGGTATTTCTCATGGCCAATTTTGTTTTTTTTTTTTGATATTTTTTGGCATATATTTCCATTTTTTATTATAAGTGCGTGAATATGGGGGTTTTGATGATGCCCGATTTGAATTTCGCAATGATTTTCCTGAAAAACGATCAAAAAATGCTAAACAGAAACCAAGTGTTTAGCGCCCTCATTTCGTCCACTATAAAAATGACGTCCTAGTTACCGCGAGGTAGCTACGTGGTAGCTGCATGTCTACTCCGGTACTGTCTACAACATATCCACCTTCTCTCCACCTAGTGGGCAACTACAGGGTAGCCATTGGGTAGGGTACTGTAGAGTAGACACACCACTGTATACATAATAACTTTGTACTTTGGAAGCGCTATCTTGCAGCTACTGCATCGCAACTTGCCCGGCGTGTACTGTGCAGTAGCTGCCGCGGTAGACACTGTGTAGCTGCCGTATAGGCTACCACGCGAGTAAGAAATTGGCTGTGTAATTATTCGTGCTAGGATAGCGATGAGCGCGAAATTATGCCTTTAATAATTAATGAAATTGGATAAGGGCAGCGTAAAAGACGGCAATAACATGCATATTTCATCTTGTCTCACACGAATGAAAAACCCAGCCGTAGGCTGCAGCGAGAACGAGCAATGCCTTTTCGTTGGTTCTTCCTCTTCGAAAAAAATAGCTCATGCAATATATACGTGGAGGAAATATCCTGCGCATTGGCAAATCATATTATAATTCACTGAAAGAAATGGATATCCATGTAAAGAGTTTCAACCTAAAGGTGACCTTTAAATCTAATCATTGTGGTAATCATTGAGTTTAGACATAATGATTTATGAAAGAGCCCTAAATGATCCATGCTTTACGAAAATTCAACTAAAATATAAGCTATCAAGATAACTGGTGGTTAATTTGTCATAGCTCACTTTACTATCTGATCATCAGAATACGTGTAGGTTGGGTTAACTAATTTTATAAATTAGAAGTTGAATGGAATTGAATGAGAATTTGCTCATTTAAGTTATAATTAGTTGTTGATTTAAGTACGGCGAAATACTTTTAAGCGGCTAATGGTTAAGCAATGCAAACATGCAGTAACCTCACAGATTTGAAAAAATTCGGGCTCCCTATATGCAAAATGGGGTGTCCCTTGAAAAGCCATTATCAATGATTTTCTTCAAAATGTTAACAAACACTTTGGTTGAAGTTGAGGTTTTTCCTTTGATTTCATCGTTCATATTGGAAATTGTAGTAAAGTCCCTGTAATTGAATAAGCTAAAACAACGGGGTATCTTTAAACACATAATGGTAGTCCGAGTTCGATGGTTGTTAAGTTGGAATTAAGGTTAATGGTTAGTTAGGGATGATACAGCGAAGATTGCAGTGTATAGGTTTGGTTTACCGTTAGCAAACCTTTTTTATACCAACTTTCCACAGTTAAACCCAGTAAACGCCATCTTGATAAAGCAGCTTTGAACTGTTTTAACATCTGTTTCCGCGCAGAACAAACTTTGAACACATAAATTTGAAACTTAATGACTGATTGTGCCATGTATTGTCGTTAACTTTTTTTAATAACGTTCACGGTTGCCTATTAATCCAACGCATTGATACAATTAATGTATTATCATTGATATACGAGCACCCAGTCCACATCTTAGTTGGGTCCCTTGCCAGTGCAGGGATTTATACAAGAGGCCCAACTTCCAAAGGTAATAAGTAGGAAATGTAAATTAACCTAATCCCCCATTCTCCATAGTTCATTTACAATTGGACAGAAGAACCATTAAAATACTTTGTCCTTCGGAGGGCCGTTACGCTGGCCGTCTGTTTGCAGAATTTCGGTCGAAAACCCTCCTAATCTATCTGTAGAGTTTGGTGCTTAATAATAATAATAATGAAATTTATTATAGCATAGTGCCTTGTACAAAGTAGACAAAGAGCTGTTGCCTATTATTATTATTACGCTGCCATCAGGAAATCGTCACAATCATTTTGCTTCTTCTAGGCCGGCAGCTGCCCAAGAGAACATCCCTATAAGCATTTTCACATAAAATATTCCCCATAAGAGCTCCTCAGATTCGCTTGGGTCGACAAGGTATTGAGATTAGGTATCTTGCCCAGGGACACAAGAACGTTGACAGCAGCGGGACTCGAACTCACGATTTACACGTTCTCTCACGCCCCTGATTTGACACCACTGATAGTAATGACAACATAGTAACGGGGAAAATTAAAAAAGAAGTGATTATTAAAACGATCACGGGACAAGTTTTCCCCTGCAACATTGTTTTTAATGGTTCAAAGAGGCAAATGTATGTGCAATTTCTGACGAGATACTATACCGAGGATTGAGGATCGGCATATCAAATGTAATTCGCTGAAAGAAGTGGGTATACTGGTAAAGAGTTTTAACCTATATCTGACATTTAAAGGTACTGTAAAGATTTGGCAAAAAGGCAATTTGCAACCTAATCTCAGAAGCGTGTCTAAAGCGAACTGACTGGAAATCAGTGTCGTGAAATATGAAGAAAATTGACCTACTTACACAATGCCACTGTCCATTCATTTCATACTGTTGCAAAATAAGTTGCAGATAACGCATTAAACAGAAGATGAGCTAACTTGATTGCATGGTGTACTATGATTTTCAAAATACACTATGTTGAGCTTTGAACCTTCAACATGGACTTCCCACCACGATCATAAAGTAAGAATTTACTAACGTTAACCTCTGAGTCATCATACAGATGGCACATGAGACTTGATTATGGTAGAACGACTTCCAAATTAAGTCTTAAATTGAAAACATTCCAATTTTTCCGCAAACATCTTCAAATGCGCCTGAAAACATCAACGAGATATCTATCTTCAAGATCAAGAAAGAGGTAACAATTTGCTCTCTGAATGATATGCAGCACCGCTAGATGCACAGGCTCAAAGTCATAGGAGGTACAACGATCCAAGTGACGCCATATGTCCTCAAAGGGGTACCAAATGTCCCCAAAGGGGCGCCCGTCCCTCTCTAGCGACACAGCTCCCTTCGTCTATCCACGTGGATCCAGGTTACCTAACTACCTCAAGTCTCCTGTTTTCCTGTATTTGTGTTGCAAGTTAACAACGATTAATCATGTTAAGAGTTCATTTAACTGCGAATATATGTATAAAATGAACACGCTGCTTTAATGTAATTAGGTTCAGTATAGGTGACATTTAAACATAAGTGTGCAATCATTTCGGCTTGAATGATTCGCATGTCAGATATCCAATATTACCTGAACCCAGTTTCTCATCGATATTTTCATCATAACATGACATATTCTAGGACTAAGTATATCAAGTTCAATATAGAAAACCTAGTTCGCTTTTCTAATATAAACTATTACACCTAACAGTGAACTCCAGTGTGTAATATAATAATTTGGTCTTATTTTATCCACATTATTAGGGATATTGCAAAACAACACGCATGTTTTCACATTCTTTGGGCTTTTGGAAAATAGTACGCATTTATACAATATCTATGCTAGTTTTCGGTGTCATTATTTTTTACAATAATTTTTTTTGGTATAATAATGAGCAAAGATTAATTATGTATTAGAAATAAACATATATCGTAAAACGCACTAAAAGTGTTAATATTCAAACATTTGCGCATGAGCGTTCTGTTTTAAGATTCAAGTACTTCATCGTGTGTGAAAATCTAAGAAATATTTTTTAAATGAGGTGAACATCATGTCTAGAAACACTGTTTAGAAATAACATGAACGCACTGATATGATCATGCAGTTTTCTTGTCACTTTTTTTCATAACCAATCGGCGATAATTTGTGTAGGTTTTTATGTCGTGGGTTTGTGTGGATTCGTATATTTAGAATCTTTTCAGTGAGGAGAACTTCAGAATCTCATTAAGCACAAATTAAAACATCGATAATTTATCCATAAAATTAACGAATATGAATAAATGAGGGCTTTTCTTCCATTCATCTATTCAAGAATGGAAACGTGATTTCATTTTGAAGTGTATGCCAAAACATTAGTTGAAGAATGTAGTTTTGAAGTAGTAAGCATCTACGTGTAGTACAAAAAGTCTTTAGCTACTAACATTTGAGGTGGGGAACAAAATTAGTATTTTTTTCGTGATTTCTTTAAAACAATGTAGCCAAACTAAACCTAATTAACATATTTAAGTTATTCGTTCAATTCAATTTATCATTATATGGAAAGGGGTTTCGGTGATACGAAAATCTGAACTTCGATGGGGTGGGTACGAGACTCAAGATTTCTCAGTGTCCTTTCAAATGGACATAAAGAACTGCCAATCTATAATAAGTCCAACACATCAGTGTGGAATAGTTGGCAACATATTAAAATGACTACACTCAAAACACATTTCACTCAATATTGATTAAAACCCTTTCTTTGGAGTATACTCTTAGTCAAATTTGAGTAAACCTTACGCATCATTGGGTAAAATATACTCCGCTTTGCGTATAAGGTGTACTCAAATTTGACTCAGATTTTACTCAATGAAAAGGGTCGTTCCTTTTAAATCAATATTTTGCAGTGAAATGCCCTCTATAGTTTTATAACATTTTCAATCAATTCACAGGTGACTGGACATCTACGAATGAAACATGCTGAATTGATTGAAGAAATTTCTTCCAGGCCCGGTTTAACCATACTAGGGCAGTTGCGCCCGGATACAGGGCCTGAGGTCTACGGGGCCTACATCAAAAGGGTAAAAAATACATTTAAAAATCATCAAGAATTGCATAATTCTACCGACAGTCTAACAACTACCCCACACCTTCCAATAGCATGATATAAAAACTCATACCACTTAAAGTGTCAATATTTAAAGGGTTAATAAAGTGGATACAGTCCATGAGCCTATGAGTTTAAAAGAACCCAAAAAGAAGTCTTAATCACAGTCTTAAAGAACATTTTACCTGACATGATTTGAAAGCACACCGCCAGTGGTTTCCAAGCACCATTGGTATTGATAAGAAATCAATATGCCTGATATGCCAGGTGGAAGGTGGATTAAACTGTGATGTCATAGTGCCTGGCTATTACTAAATTCGACTTTTCCTTTTTTTTCCTAGAAAATGTACAAAACCCACACTTTATAATTGTTTTCAAATATTAGAAAATTACTGGATGTGATGTGTATTTTATAATGTCTAAATACTGTTTCATGCTAGAATTATGTTTACTACAGATACACACACTACCAAAGTAATCCCTATATGTCCTCTCACAGGCGACACAAATATTGCAAACATTCTCATTTTATATTGTTACATCAGTTTGCAATTCACTGGAGTAAAGCTGAATTGAAAGATATTGATTGACTTATTGATTGTAATTCAGGTCATATAGCACTTGTGATATCCAAGTGATAATGGTTTGCAAGCTGAACCGATTTAACATCAACACACAAAACTCCGCCTAAACCTTTCGACGAAAAAGCGGCGCCCAAACCTATCCCTAGTGACATTAATACGCAAAGATCATTCGCTCACCTGGGGATGAAATACTGCCCAAAGCTACATATGTTCATCGTTTTTTCGTCAGAAATATATGCCACACGGCAAGCAAGGTTTAATTATAACATGATGAATTAAGATATAGAGTTGACAAGCATCTTACGAAATAGCCATGTGAATTTTATCTGGGTTGCACGTGAATACCTTACATTAAACTGAAGTGCAATTTTAACGGGATTAGATTTTGGATTATGAACACCAATTAGATTTGAAATTACTATGATTGACAAGCGAATGATTAAGCACAACAACCGTGTCAGGCGATATTCCGCTATTGTGTTGATTACAGGCTTTAAAGGTGGCATCCTCCAAAGGGAAAATGTTCAAATGTACTGAATACACCCTCATTACATTGGAAAATAATTGGGATCTTTACATTGAGAAAAATCAATATACTTTATTTTTTAATACTATGTTGGTGGCTGTGACAACACTACACCCCTTCACCATGCACCTGACAATACGTATGACACGTGTTTTAAAGGCATGTGTCGACACTCACATACCATGCATACCATTGCTTTTGTTGTTTTCTATATAGAACATTGATCTGACAGGTGCTAGGTGGGTTAATACCTCAACTGTATGTAGCAGTCACGGTCAGCAACTTACATACCATGCAGGATTTTGCTTTTTTTTCTATAGACATGTTTAAAGATATTGATCTGACAGGTGCTAGGTGGATTAATACCTCAGCTGTACGTAGCAGTCAGAGTCAGCAACTCACATACCAGGCATACCATTGCTTTTGTTGTCTTCTATAGACATGTTTAAAGATATTGATCTGACAGGTGCTAGTTGAATTAATACTTTAACTATATATAACAGTCATGGGGGAAAGTGCCTGAAACAAAACGTTTATGTTTGAGCGAAATCAGAAATTCAAATATCTAAATTGTTTTCGAGTAAATGGGAGTAACTGTAGTACGAGTAAATTTCAGCATACTTGATAATATCTGTCTTTGCAGGACAACCCTTTAAGGGAGGGGTAATGGAGGAGTTGAGGAGAATACGAAAATAAACGGTCCCCAAAAAATAAGTCCCCCTCTGGGATGACCAGACTTTGTAATGAAAAAACTACCTTTGATGGGTATATTTCATCGCATCAAGTTATTTATTGTTTACAGGAAACATTTTTCCATGTAATACAGCTCATCATTTGTTGAAAGATAATGCCTTTTTCTAACAACAAGCATTTGTGTAAAAATTATGTTTTCAAAACAGACCAAAAAAGTTGCACTTTTCAACTTTCTAAAGTGCCAACATGTTTACAAAAAGTTCATTACTCTAAGTCTGCTTCAGTTTAGTTGAGCGCATGTTTCAAACTGTTTCATTAACATAACGATTCATTTCCCTTCTTTGTTGATGACCATCATTCAACTTCACCGTTTTTCTTGGTCTCCTTGCATGTAGGCCATATTCATTGAGTCTATTCCTGTCTGGAGACACATTGCGTTTCTCGGTTGCCCTCGTCTTCTGTGTACAAGCCCTCTAATTTGACGAGTTGGAAAAGAAGAATAGTGAGACGAGTCATTATTTTTATTAACATTATTTTGGCTTAATTCAATTTTTATCGCAAATGATTATGGAAAATGTTATTCCTTTATTTTAAATTACTAACCTGTAATCTTGCGCCGGGTATTTGCCATGTTAATGATGGACATGTCCAGCCGTACTGTTGTACAGCGGGGTCTCCCATGACGAGGCAAATCTTTGACCTCACCAGCTGCATTCTCCTTGCAATCTCTTTTACAAGAACCCCTCCTTCTAGAAATGCAGTGCATCTCGCTCGTTCTAACTCAGTTTAACTACACATTGCAAGAGAAATCACATTGCCAAATGTGCCATGAAAGATTTCTTGCAACATTTGCCATTCATCAATCATCAATCAGTTCATTCCTAAAGCATTCATTTAAATTTAGCTTCTCTTTTCATGACCCACACCTGAATCAATTCATAAAGCATTATCTTTTCTTTTCATGACCCATAACCTGTATCACTTCTTGCCCTCATCATTATGAAAAGCATTATGTAATCGGGATTACAAGGCTGAATAATTTGGCAGTGCATTTCAAATTGTTTATGCATTAAGGACCACATTAAGGGTTCCATTTCACATTATGTTGCAATAAGTTGCCAACAAGTTAAAAGTGCAACTTTTTTTGGCCTGTTTTGAAAACATCATTTTTACACAAATGCTTGTTGTTAGAAAATGCATTACCTTTCAACAAATGATGAACTGTATTACATGGGGAAATGTTTCCTGTAAACAATAAATTATCTAATGGGAAGAAATACACCCATCGAAGTAAGTTTTATCATGACAAAGTGTCTGGTCATCCAAGAGGGGGACTTATTTTTTGGGGACCGTTTAGTTGTAAGTGAGAGAGGGAACATAAACATTTTTAACAAGGAGAGAGGGGAACGTGAGCTCTCTTGGTTCTGAATCTAATTATCAGTTATGATATTTTTGCTTCTATCATATCATATATCATAAAACAGTAATGTTGCTGAATTGTGGAACATAACGACATTTTACAATGGAATGGATTTTGGGGTAGGAATGCAAGGTGTATTAATCTGTATATGGGATTAAAAGAACCTTGTACTGCTATACATGCAACATGGAGTAAAATAAAAGTAAATTGGTGTCATATTCGCATAGATTTGCACAATTATCTGCCTACAATAACATTTAAAAGGTCATTCACCCATTTCTTAATTTTGTGAGTCTTTTTTTAATGGAATTTCAAAAACAGTCATTTAACTCCTGAGAGGTTTAACGCGTGAAATTTTACAGAGGTTTGAACTGTTTTTTTCCTTCATTCCTTCTCTTGCGGGTCCATCGGTCATGTCGGTATCAATGTAAAGAAAAGGAATACAATAAATAGCCGGAATGATTATATGCTATTAGTGATATATTACATCATTTGCATGAGCAGTTTGCCATTTCTCCACATGTTCAGTTTTAGTTTAGTTTTAAAAACACGGTAGTCTTAAAACGTCAAACATATTTCGGAGAATATTACTGGTTTGCCCATCGATTAAACACTACTAAGCTCCCTTATTATTATTGTATTATTATACGAGTAAGTCTATGGAAACATCTGATCACTTTGAGCATGGTTTTCAATTTAAAACGAGCAAGAGGAAAAACAACAATATCACGTCACAGTACAAATTTCAACATATGTTATCCGCAAAGTTTTAGTTATGAATCATAAAGCAGAGTACATCAACACGCCTCAGCACGACATGCTGTCTAGGCTGTGCTGCTCATAGTGAATCACCATTCGAGATGTTAAATTGATGAGCGCTGAGTTTAATTGCCTCAAATTACTTGTCCAAAAATGCCATTTAATGTGAGAAAGCATACCACTCTAACCATGCCAACCATGAAATTTCAACACTTTTTCATCATACTAGTGCTTTCAAACATTTTCAAGCAGTTTTTAAGATGCCATGCAAGAAAGTCTACCCAAGATTGTGATCCTTACGGCAGTCAGGTTAGTGGTGTATAACCTATTAAAAGTTTCGGAATGTTATGTAATTGTTTCAATTCAGAGAAGGATAGTTTCATTGTATCTAAACTTATATCAAAACTAATGTCAGTTTGGAAATAAGTGAATAATTAGCATCACAAAACTCTTGTTGTATGTAGTTGTAACATATTAAATTGGATTTAACCATTTACGAACTCGTGTTCAAGTACGCTTTTATACATGTATAAACCCGAAACAATTAATTCTTAAAATGGGGACTTTTTAAAACCGCCTCCTGTAATGCTATAAAAACGTCTCCCCAGATATGTCTCTCTCCGCGCCGTCGCGCTCGCCCGCACTTACGCAACACAACACACCCACGCACACATACTACACACACAAACCCCACACCCCCACAGCACACCCTCACACACACACCCTACAAACAAAAATACGAACCAACGAACAAATACAAAGTAATCTGTTATAAATAACTTAACTTCCCTTGTTTTAAAATTCTTAAAGGCAATGGCAAGTACATATGAAGGTTTGTTCAGATTTCTTCAGAGTTGCTATATGTAGGTCAATCACAACTCACAACCTAGTATTTTCAATATCAGACTTAAAAATAGCTGTGTAAAATCCGAGTGAACATGGTGATTAACGTGACAGGAGGAGATTTTTTCGAATGAACGAATTTCTCACAAATTGCACTGGATCGTTATACCAAGAATGTGTCGAAGGTTATTGGACGAACTAGTAACAAAAGAAAACTGCAACCTTGTTTTTGAATTTGCCTGACGATCGTAATTGTCCCATAGAACACCGTGCGTTGAATTTCTTCGGCACGACAGAACATACTACATCCTCATTACAATAAAGCGCGTCTTCGGCCTATTCTCTTCGGTGTGAGCTAATAATGCAAAATATGCAAAAATCCTGGGTTCAAAAAAAAAATGGGGGCCTTCTTTCTTTTCTGGAAATCCAATCCTCATAGTCTCTTTAAATATGGAGCATTGGAGCTGAGAGCTTTTATATGTCTTTCATCCACAATGGCCAGTGTGTCATGACTGTAAGGGAAGAAAGGACGATGTTAAAAATCAGAACAGTCGGACTATCTTCTTTGTGAAACTGTGAGAGCATTCGTCGAAATATGAAATCTAACGCACATGTAAAGAAACCACATGATATCAACTTTCATCTCACCAAAGCCCCGTACCAGGAACAACTGAATCTTCCCCCAGGACAAACAAAATACAGGATCCCCTAATATCCTCCGTCCGTTTTGTTTTCGCGCCTATCACCTAAGGAAGTGGACTGTATTGACTGTATTGACACTTGTACCTTTCCCAAAGATCAGGGGAAAACCCAGGAAGTGCCACATGCCTCCGACTTTACCACTACACTTCACAGGAATTCAACGTAGAACAAAATTCGTGGTTTTGACCACTGTGTAAAAGTGTCGTCGCGAAATGTCGCGACTGAAGTCAACCATCCAAACTCACCAGCCAGTTCAGAAAACAGGACCTATTACAGTAACAACAAGATGCAAAAATGAAGAAAGAAGAAAGAAAGAACAAAGAAATCGCGGAAACGTGCTTGCAAAAATGACGGGCTCCCTACAAACTCAAAATAAGAACTCGGAAGGAAAGGAATTCAATCTAATCGAAAGGAAGCCACACCAAGAGTGGTCAGTCAAAGCGCCCCAACCGGAGCGTGAGAGTAATTCGACAGTAATGACACCAAGAAAACCAACACTCAAGATAACACGTCTAGGCATCCCAAATAGATCATTGCTTATTGGGGGACTCCATTACTTCGAGATATTTAATATTAAAGAAGAAAAAGGAAAAAAAACGTCATTGGGTGTTAAATGTCATCGCGGAGCAAAAGTAGATAAAATTAGATCAGTTCTGCCATCAACTAAGGTGGAAGCACTAGATAAGATCACATGCATGTTGGCACCAAACAATGTACCATTGCAAAGTATGGAGATGGGTTGTGAAGAATTCGAGGTATGATTGAGACTGAACACAGAGCTCCCACACAATCAAGTCATCTCATTCAGTTATACAAGGAGAGTGACCACACAGATACCAGAAACGCGTAGATCGCCGAACCAGAAACTCCGCATCACCCGCTGATCCGGGAAAGGTGTATTTTTGTTGACAACACGCCCGAAATTTAAGCTAAAAAACAATCCAACAGACCTGCCCAACACTGGTAGACAAATTACACCTGACCCGACAGGGTAACCAGCCCGCCCTCATTAGGACAATAATGCCTCTACTGTATTATACAGAGGGAAAAAAGGAGAAAACATGAGAAAACAAAACCCTGATCAACTTAAGACCAGTACACCAACGTTCCATCAAGTAGATCGCCAGAGGGTCCCGTCAAACAACCCCGTAAGAGTCGACGACAATCTACAGACACAGCGAACAAGAACATTACACTCAACAAGAATCGCGGTAATATATACGACGACCAGGTCAGGCACGCTCACCGCACACTTCAACTCGCCCCCCATCAGGACACGACATCAGTGGTGCATATTAATGTGGAAGCCTAAAGCCATTACACGTAGCAAATGTAGATCAGAAGTCCCGGTAGACTGTTTAAATGTGGAGTAGGTCATCTTTCATACTTTTGCCAGAACTGAGGAAGGAAATGGCCACAAGCCTAGTGCCCGCAACGAAAATACCGCCGGCAAAACAAGCAGTCAGAACTCATTGAATATGAACTCCTTCAATTAATATATGTGAATGTTTTAATTTGAAACTGTGATGAAGTAACTGTTAATGAAAAAACACTTGTTGGACAACAAAATTATATTTGTTGTAATATGATGCATACATAAATATGATAAAAGTAAGAGTTGTGATAATGATTGTTAAGTCAGGCTTTGGTATAGTGCTCCAAATGTTGATGCTTCTTTCATAATAACAAGTTGATACAAGTAAAAAAGAAGAAAACTCGTATTAGAAGGAGTAGCAACTCTTAGAAAAAAACAAGTTACAGTAAACACCTATGCATTAATATGCATTAATAATGTTAGGGGGGGTTGCAAAGGAAGAAGTATGAAATTGAAAAATTATGTTATGCCATGATCTAAACATTGTTGGATTAGCTGTGACGTTCTTAAAAGACGATCAGTCGTTAACTACAAAGGGTTTATAACTACAAGTGGATCGGAAAAAACCGACGATTATTTTGATACTTCTAAAAAAGGGGGGTGGTAGGGGGGTTTAAAGTATGGGTTTTGCATTAGAACGATTATTCCGTAATGATGACAACTATAGTAATCGAAATCTGATGATTTTTGAAAGATGTGGGTGAAAGTGCGCTATGGTGAAGATTATTTCTATTGTGCCGTTGCATTACTTTCCCGGTTGAAGGTCAATTTGGCTTTAACAGAGGAACTTCACAATCAAATTCTTTGTAAGTTTCAAATTATGATAATTGAAACTGCCAGATCCCAGATTATACTCTTGGTGATTTAATGGTAAGATAGGGCATAGGTATACCCCACGGCGATTAAGAAATGAACAAATGGTCAGGGGCCCCGGCTTCTAAAATTTTTGGAGGGACAGTAACCTCACAATCTTGAATGCTACTAAGATTTTGTTACTGGGCGGTTACTTGGTTTGGAAATAATAGCCGTTCAGTTTAGATTACACCTTGTTTCGGACTCTGTTATCAACATTTGTCACTGAAATGATGTCGATGAAGATGGTAGATATAATATGGGTAGTGATCATCAAGTCCTTTTCCTAAAAATCAAGCCCAGAAAATCTCCCAAAAAGTTGTAAAAATACTAATACATGCAGTAAATCTAAGGTTTACTGGGACAGCAAGGCCTAATCACATTTTTTACTGCTTATCAAAAGTCTATTGATAAAAAACTTCCAGGGTTTCTATTGATGATTTTTCCGATCACAATACCATTTTTTGGGGCTTTGAATGGAAAAACCCACGCTTTTAACTGCCGAGCAAGAAGTATGGTGGTGTGAAGACCATCAATAGCAAACGCAAACCATGTTCGATTCTTATATCGATCATTGCAATTGATATGCGACGCCACGCAAACCGAAGTCATCGCCAATATCTAAAATCCGTGTAGACAAAAGGGAAGTTGCGGATCATCTCTGCAAGATACAAATCAAGACAAAAAAGAGGTTAAAGGTAAAGAATAATTCGTGAAAAAAGGCTAGCAGAGAGGAATTGACAGGTGTTAGATGAAGTCGGGAGGGGCGGGCAGTCCTGCAAAGCTTTCTGGAAAATCTTAGAGGTTCCCACACAAAGAGATCTCTAATATCTTAAAATCCCACATCGAAGGCAATTTTCTGAAGATAAACAGTCAGAAAAAAGTGTATGTATCAATACTGGACTACACTGGGTAAATGTCGACTAAACTTAAAGATGATTGTGAACTTATTGCAATAAACAAATTCTAAGTTAAAAATTAAAGCTCTACGACACCGTGACGAGGACACACTAATGAAAATACAAAACCGATTTTTGATCAGATAATATGAGCTTGATGATATCATGACGCTTATTTCAACAGTAAAATACAAACACCAGGCATTAGACCCTTAACTAATTGAATAATTAAAAAAACGGGGGTCACCTAGTTCCAACAACTATTCTTCATTATGTTTAGGCGTTTATGGCTCTCGACTCTGTACCTGACGAATGGAATGTGGGAGTCGTCGTTCCAATTCATAAAAAAAGGGGATATTAAATGACCTAAACAAATATCGAGGGCTCACCTTCAAGTTCGTGTGTTCTAAACTTTCATGAAATAATAAGTAAACATTTATCTAACTTCTTGAAAACGAAAGGATATTTTGTCAGAAATTCAAGTGGCTTCCGAACAGATAGGCGATGTGAAGATCACCCTTTACATTAAAAAAGTATTAATTCCATCGGAAAGCAGCAGAAAAAAAACCATTACACATATTAGCAGTTTTGATTTCAAGAAGCAATTGACAGTGTTTGGCCGAGAAAATGAATGATTTTACAGTTGGGAGATTGTATCAGGGGCAATGTATTTAACGTAATGAAAAATATTTACACAAATGTCAAAGTTTATGTTTCGCTTGGCGATATTGAAAACGATATGTTTAATATGAAGAAGGTTCTGAAAAAAGGATGTGGGCTTTCCCTTTCGCCTATTTTATTGGCATTGAATAAACGAATTAGCTCGTTCGATAAAGGTAGCAATTGGGCTAAAATATGCCCAATTCTCGTATAGGTTGTCTATTCTGAGGCCGACAAGTGGTTTTAATCGGGGACAATGAAATGACTGGAAAAGTTATGAACGTAACCAGTGCGTTCTCTGATAAATACAAATTAAATTTTACTCAGTAATCTACTGTGTTGTGGTTGGTAAAAACTTAAAATGATTAATAAAATGTGGCAGAAACTTGGTGTCACTGAGAGTGAGGAAATGATTACACGTATCTGGGAGTCAATCGGCAGCGAAATTTAGCCGGACCACGTCCACATTGAAGATGTTATTCGTAAGAGGCAACAGATTAAATGCGGACATTAAAAGTATCCTTAACACCCATGCTATTTTACAGGTCTACATGGAGACGTCTATGGAAAAAATGTGCGTTGCCAAATATAATAGATGTCAGTGGGGGTATGTAGTGACGTCGGACATGAATGAAAGAATGGAAGGTCTTCCAATTCAAATGGCAAGAAACTTATTTGACCCAATAGAAAACACCTGCCAAAGAAGCCCTCTATGGTGAATTAGGTTGGGACTACATTTCACATACGCAGTCTAACCACAGGATCAAATAGTTTAACCGCATTTTCTAATATGGAGGAACTAGGTCCCAAAATTATTATTCAATGCCTTGTTACACATCTTTCAAGCTAATGACAAAAAAACTGCAATGGAAAGGGTTGACACAAGTCCGAAACACTCTTGGTTTCAAGTGATTGGATTCATATTTTTTAACCAACAACACAAACAGCAAATGGGTTAAGGTTTTCATGAATTTCCACAATGACCTAAAACAACCAATAATGGTTTGAGAGAGCACTGAAAAAAGGAAAAACCCTTGCGACCACTGCAAATTTAAAGTTTTTACCCCATCATTTGAAAATTATTTGTAGAGCCTAAGATTTCTACGGCAGTTCTCAAATTTAAGGCTTGAACAAACACATTACCACTCGAACACAACACTAAATCGTGGTCTCCCAAAAATACGGGCAATGTAAACTATGTTAAAGAGGCCCGTAGAAGACACAAATCACTTCAAATGCAGCGCACTTACTTGATATCAGAGAGGATGGATGAAAGAATAATCTTAAAAATGAATGGATAACTCGCAACTCACAATCTCACTATGTTGGTTATTGGTTTAGATACAGTAGTATGAAGTTAAATATTTTCTCATGCTTGAAAACTTGTTGTGGTGACAATGATTTAGGTCGTATATTTGATCAAACTCTAAGAAACTACATCAAACGTGCATGGAAACAGATCAGAGTAGCTCAGTTACATATAGTCCTATCAAATGTGTTTCTTTTGCCAGAATTAATTTTGTTATTTTAAAAATTGTATATGTCTTTTTCCAACTACAAACACACATTCCGCTATGCTAGACAACATTCATTAACGATTTATTGCAAAAAAATTGGTTTAGTATTTTACCGTATTTCCAGGTCCTGAACTCAACACCATTTTGGTTAATGGCGTTTCAGCTTTGGGAAGCTGAATAAAGTGATTTGTAGGAGGTATTGTGTTTAAATGAATTTTCTTTGTACATGTTATACGGTTGCTTTGCTGTTAATTTGCGGGTTGACGCACCATCAGTCGATGAGTGCCACTGTATAAAAAGTTGGTCCTAAATAACTATACCAGAAAAACTAAACTATAAAGCTGAGCCATTACATCTTTATGAATTCACAACAAACACACACGTCCACACCATCAGTTTTTTTCGTGGAAATATATGTTCTTTCACGCGAAAGCAAGAATTGAATAATACACCTTAGTCATAGTTAGGCTAGAGTTTTGTGTTATCCACTTTTAAAATGTGCTAGCGTCCATCTCAACTGAACAAGCTTAAAAAAAAATTCGGACTTCGGTAGCAAGGAGTGGCAGTTTTCTCCATTTTTCCTGACCCCTGTGAAATTTAAGGGCCAAGAAATGTTTCTGACCGACGTTATAAACGAAAACGTCCTGTCAAAACAAACTAGTTGTGGTTAATTAATATTAATTAACTCGCATTGTCCTATGGGCCAAATTTAGTACACAGTATTGCTTTTATTATCCAAATGGCTGGGAATGTTTTAAACTCTAATTTGTATCCGATGTTTTTAGTGATATTCTTCCAGGTTTGAGGAAAGAAATAATTATAAACAATAATAATTTAATCAGTTTTTATATAGCGTTCTATCCGGTTAAACAGGTCTCACAACGCTGTTGCCTATTATATTACGCCCCGCCATTAGGAAATCGTCTAAAATCATATTGGCGTCAGCTAGGTGGATGCTGGCCAATGCGCAGCTCCCATCAGCACTTAGATAGATTGTAATATCCCCATCACATGACAGCTCCCCAGACTTCGCTTGGGTGAGAGGCAAGTGAGATTAAGTATCTTGCCCAGGGACACAAACACAGTAGGGTTCGAACTCGTGATTTTAATGGTCTAATAATCACAAGTCTTGCACTTTTCCACTGGACCAACATGCGCTCTATATGTGAAAAATCTGCGCATGATCGCGTCACCTACCTTGACAGGTTTTTAAAACTTCTAACACGAATACTTAATATTAAAGGTTAGTTTATCTATCGATTTGGATTTGACATTTTAAGATAGTCGCGAAATTAGGATTTATACGGAAATTTCATCTTGACTTTCCGTTTTTTTTTACTTTTTCAATTTTATACTTGTTCCGATCATCTCCACCGGTCTGCTCATTTTGTCCGTTGTCTCCTTCTCCTGCGCCTCCAATCATTAGCCTTATTATAGTAGCTTTGTCGTTTACCAGTTATTTTCTCTTCGGCTGATATGCGCCTCCATTTACATTTACGTGTACGTTTTTATGATTCTCATATTTTTTTGTATAAGTTTACCCGTTTAAACGATGGAGGTGGGTTTAGGAAGAGATTATACGATTCTTAGCAGAAATTCACTATGATTTCAATTTACTATTATGAACAACCTGTGTTAGACTCGAGTACTAGTTATTACAGCAATTTTAAAAATGAAGAACACAGTTAGTAGAACAAACATTTAGCACTTTATTGATAAGCTGTACAATAAAGTTATTAATTTACGAGAGTACACTAAACAAGTTAGAATACGAAGATAGAGTTATTATTAACACAAAAGCAATATTTGATGTCGTGTCAATGAAAACAAAAACATTTGTAATTTTAAACGTGTTTCAAGCGTTACAAATTAGCACTCGCCCATACATTCATCAACCGTATCTAGACCGTATGGCATACAAGTTCAGCCATTAACGCGATTTAAGTGTTCATCAAGTGGTGCTCTGTATTTTGCAGTGTGCAATTCTAAAGAAGTAGCAAATACACTCCTATTCTTTTCAAGAAAGTGGTGAATTACATACACCTCATTTATGGTTCATCCAAAACAGGAATGCAAATGTATTATCATTCGGTAATTATATAATTCCTCTATTTCACTGTCATGGCAACACGAGATTTATTCAATCGTGTTAACATTCGGGACAAAATAATAAACCTAAGAGGCATCGCCTATTTTGAGGGAATAAGTTATCTAGTAATCCAGATGTACCTATAACATAACTGCAATATTCTACACGGAAAACGTTTTTTTTGACTTATAAGCCGACTTCAGGCGTTTATTTTCATACAAAGATTCAAAGCAGAAATATATGATTGGTTTTAGAAAGGTCCATCCTATGGACAGATGTAAACGAAACGTTTGAAGCAACCTTCCCTGCGGCAACGCTCACTAGGGAGTACGAGGGCAAAACTGACCCTTAAAGCTCCCTGATATCTTCCACGATGCATAATGATAATACAAACCACTTCTTATATTATCGGTAAAACCTCGTAGCGCTACTAATTATTCGTGCTAGGATAGCGATTGAGCGCGAAATATGCCGTTATAAGTAACGAAATTGGATAAGTGGCAGCGTAAAAGACGGCAATAACATGCATATTTATTCTTGTCTCACACGAATGAAAAAAACCCAGCCGTAGGGCTGCCAGCAGAGAACGAGCAATGCCTTTTCGTGGTTCTTCATTTCGGAAAAAAATAGCGCATGCAATATATACGTGGAGGAAATATCCTGCGCATTGGCAAATCATATTATAATTCACTGAAAGAAATGATATCATGTGAAGAGTTTCAAACATATAAGTGACCTTTAAATGTAATCATTGATGTAATCATGAGTTTAGAAATAATGACATTTATGAAAGAATCCTTAAAATGATCCACGCTTTACGGAAATCCAACTCCAAATTATCTATCTATCAATATATTATAAACTGATAATTAATTGTCATAACCTCATTTTACTATAGTCACAATTAGTCTAAATTTGGGTTGATCCAAATTTTATAAAATAAATAGTAGGTTTTTGTAGTGTTCATTAGTTATATTAGTTGTTGATTTAAGTACGACGAAATTTCATTTTAAAGCTCTGATATTACGTCTGACGTTAAGTACAACATCTTTCTAGTATTTCAACATGTACAAGCAATGCAAAACAGCCAATAACCTCACAGTTAAAAACAAATGAGGGCGCCCAATGCAAAATTGCGGTCCCTCCTCAATGATTTTCTGCCAAAATTTTTAACAAACACTTTGGTCGAAGTTTAGGTTTTCTAGTGTAAACACCTTGTGTAAGTAGGAACTATAGATTAATCTAATTCCCCCTCATCCTCCATAGTCTATTACAATTGGGTCAGAAGACAACCATAAAACTTCTTCCTTCGGAGGGCCGTTGCGCTGTCCGGCACATGTACACCACATTTGTTTGCAATTTTTGGCGAACCTCCTAATCTTTTCTGTAGACTTTGGTCCTTCATAAAACTAATAATGAAACTTATTTATAGCGCATGTGACACAAGTAGATAAGGCGCAAGTGTCGATTGTAGGGGCATTCTTTGGGAAGTCACAAATGTGACCGAACTTTTATTTGAGCACCCAAGGACAAAATAACCAATCTAGCGAAAGTGAAACATTTAGGTTTTTGATTACTTTTTGTCCAAAACAGAACAAATTAATGTTCCACTTTGCTTAGGTAGAATTTGAGTTACTCCGTGCGCTGTTTTGTCCCCTGGGGGAAAAATGAAAATAAAGTTCGGTCACGTGGTGTTGTTGATTCCGAAGAAGGGACCTTATTACGCTGCTTCAGGAAATCGTCACAATTATTTTTTGCTTCTTCAGGCCGGGGAAGCTGGCCAAGGGGCACATCCTTATCCTTATCAGCAGTTAGATGTAATTATTCCTTATAATAACAGCTCCCCAGATCTGGGGTCGACAAGGAATTGGAGATTAAGTATTTGGCCAGAGACCAACAAACACGTTGACTGCAGCGGGGCTCGGAACTTACGATGTCAATGGTCTTATATGTGTATGATTGTGTAGTCCTGCCACTTTTATTCCTTGTAGTCGTTGACACACGTGCTCTTCTACACCCTTTGATTGTCCCCTGCATGATGGTAAGTAATTGCCAACAAAGCAACGGGGAAAATTAAAGAAAGAAGTGAAATTAAACAGATCATAGGATCTGTTTCCTCTGCAACATTTTTTAATAGTTTCAAAGCGGAACATGTTTGTGCAATTTCTGACGAGATATTATACTGAGGATCGGCATATCAAATGTAATTCACTGAAAGAAGGGGTATCCTGGTAAAGAGTTTGTTAACCTATATATGCATTAAGGTACTGTAAAGATTTGGCGAGTAAAAAAGGCATTTGCAAACCAAATCTTAGGAGCGTGTCTAAAGCGAACTGACTGGAAATTAGTTCTGTCGTGAAATATTGAAGAAAAGTTGACCTACTTACACAATGGCCGAAAGTAATCCACTGTCCATTCATTTGCATACTCTTGCAAAAAAATGCACAGATAAGCAATCAAGTTTGGCACACTAGAGTATTTAAACGAAGATGAGGCCTAAACTTGATTACATGGTGACTATGATTTTCAAAAATACACTATGTTGAGCTTATGTTATAACCTGAAATTCTATTGCTTTGAACCTTCAACATGCACTTCCCACCACGATCTTAAAGTAAGAGTTTACTAACGTTAACCTCTGAGTCATCATACAGATGGCACATGAGACTTGATTATGGTAGAACGACTTCCAAATTAAGTCTTAAATTGAAAACATTCCAATTTTTCCGCAAACATCTTCAAATGCGCCTGAAAACATCAACGAGATATCTATCTTCAAGATCAAGAAAGAGGTAACAATTTGCTCTCTGAATGATATGCAGCACCGCTAGATGCACAGGCTCAAAGTCATAGGAGGTACAACGATCCAAGTGACGCCATATGTCCTCAAAGGGGTACCAAATGTCCCCAAAGGGGCGCCCGTCCCTCTCTAGCGACACAGCTCCCTTCGTCTATCCACGTGGATCCAGGTTACCTAACTACCTCAAGTCTCCTGTTTTCCTGTATTTGTGTTGCAAGTTAACAACGATTAATCATGTTAAGAGTTCATTTAACTGCGAATATATGTATAAAATGAACACGCTGCTTTAATGTAATTAGGTTCAGTATAGGTGACATTTAAACATAAGTGTGCAATCATTTCGGCTTGAATGATTCGCATGTCAGATATCCAATATTACCTGAACCCAGTTTCTCATCGATATTTTCATCATAACATGACATATTCTAGGACTAAGTATATCAAGTTCAATATAGAAAACCTAGTTCGCTTTTCTAATATAAACTATTACACCTAACAGTGAACTCCAGTGTGTAATATAATAATTTGGTCTTATTTTATCCACATTATTAGGGATATTGCAAAACAACACGCATGTTTTCACATTCTTTGGGCTTTTGGAAAATAGTACGCATTTATACAATATCTATGCTAGTTTTCGGTGTCATTATTTTTACAATAGGTATAATGTGGGTAAAGAGTAATTATGTATTAGAAATAAACATAGATCGTAAAACGTATAGCGGTTCTGTTTTGAAGATTGTTCAGTACTTCATCCTGTGTGAATCTAAGAAATATTTTATAAATGAGTGAACCATCATTCTAGAAACACTGTTTGGATATAACATGAACGCACTGATATGATCATGAGTTTTCTTGTCACTTTTTTCCATAACCAATCGGTGATCATTGTGTGGGTGTTGTATGTTGTGGTTTGTATGGATTCGTATATTTAGCTCTTTTCAGTGAGGAGAACTTCTCAGAATCTCATTAAGCACAAAGTCGAATAGATATTTGAATATGATGAATAAATTTGGCATAAATCATTCTTCATAAACGTTGCATTAGACTGTAGGAGTATTTGCAGAGTTTTACCACGACAGGTAAATTAAAACGTCGAAATTTTAACCATAAAATCAACGAATATGATAATGAGGGCTTTTGTTCTTATTCATATATTTAAGAAGGAAACGTTATTTCATTCTGAATGTATCCAAAACATTAGTTAAAGACACATCAGTGATTTGCTAAATCAGCAAATCGACAAATCATCAAAATCAGATTTTTGCAGTATGCAACACGTCGCAGGTAGCCTACCATACCCTGCAAATGATAAGATCCGGAAGCACATAATAAGGACAGAATCGGAGATTGTAGTCATTCCTGTCCGTTCGACACTTACGACAACACGTAATTGAATGGAGAATCGTATCTGGAACACTGTCGTTTGATTCCTTTTTCTGTCCATTCTACAGCTTTGAAAGGTAACTTATGAATAAGTGTTCAGACTTATCCTTCACTCTTAACTATTCCTGCAAATTTCAAAATTTTTCAATCCTGATAGTGTCTTTAAAGAATTAGATGTAGTTTTGAAATAGTGATCATCTCCGTGGAGTACGACAAGTCTTTAGCTATAAAATTGAGGTGGGGAACCAAATTAATATTTTTTTTTTTCGTGATTTCTTTAAAAAAATGTAGCCAAACTAACTTAATTAACATATATCCGTTATTCATTCAATTTAATTTATCATTATATTGAAAGGGGTTCTGTGATATCGCCAATCTGAACTTCGATGGAGTGGGGTATAGACTCAAGTGTCCTTTCGAATGGACATAAGGCATTGCCACTAAATTATAATAAGTCCAATTCACATCGTGTGAATAGGTGATATTAAAATGACTACACTCAAAACACATTTCACTCAAAACGGGAATAACCTTTCTGTTGAGTATATTTTTAGTCAAATTTGAGCAAACCTTACAGATCATTGGGTAAAATAACTCCGCTTTGAGTATAATGTGTTCTCAAATTGCCCTGGCAGATTTTACTCAATGGAAGGGTCGTTCCTTTTAAATCAATATTTTGGGCCAGTGAAATGCCCTCAGAAGTTTTATAACATTTTCAATCAACTCACAGGTGACAATCAATCTACGAATGAAACAGCTGAATTGATTGAGTCGAAATACCGGATAAATGTTACTAAAATATTTTTTTCCCGGCCCTGAATTTGACCATACTTGGCAGTTGGCGCCCCGTACAGGCCTGATGTCTAAGGCCTACATCAATAATAAAATAAAAAAATATACGGGCTTTTATAAAGCGCCATTTCTTCAAGATCCAGCGCTGTTGCCTATTATTATTACGCTGTCCAAAGGGTAAAAAAAAATAACTTAAAATGAGTATTATATAATTGTACCAATAGCCTAACAACTACGCCACACCTTCTAACAGCATGGTCTAAATATCATACCACTCAAAGTGTCATAGTAAGGGTGTAGTTCGAGCGGCGACATGAGTTGATAAAGTCAATGAGCCTATGAGCTTTAAAAGAACCCAAGAAGTCTTAATCACCATTTTACATAACATGCGTTTGGGACAGCTTTTAAAAGCACGTCCCCAGTGGTTCCCTTGGATTAGCACCATTGGTATTGATTAGAAAGCATGGTTCCCAGGTGGAAGGTGGATTAAAACTATGATGTCATAGTGCCTGGCTAGCACTAAATTCACTTTTTTCCTGTATTTTCTCAGAAATTGTACAAAACCCACACTTTATAATTGTTTTCAAAGATTGAAATTACTGCGGTGATGTGTTTTTTGTTATTGTGTCTAAATATTGTTCATGCTAGAAGTATGTTTACTACAGATACACACACTACCAAGACAATCCTATACGACACAATATTGCAAACCAGGTCTCTTTTATATTGTTACTCAGTTTGCAATTCACTGGAGTAAAGCTGAATTGAAAGATATTGACTTATTGATGTAATTCATGTCATAGCACTTGTGATATCAAAGTGATAATGGTTTGCAAGCTGAACCTTTAACATCAACACACAATGCTCGCCTAATCCTTTCAAACGAAAGTGGCGCCCAACCTATCCCTGGTGACATTAATACGCAAGATCATTCGCTCACCTGGGGATGAAATACTGCCCAAAGCTCCATATGTTCATCGTCTTTTCATCAGAAATAAGACCCCAAAAAAAGTAACGCACCATGTCTAAATACACACATAAGTTACAAACCAGTGGTCTTTTGCACGCAAACATAAAATTATATCAATAGTTCGTTTTCTTCGTAAATTTTTGATACCCTTCTTGCCCCATTGCCGATCAATATTGCCAACACAATACCCAAATATTCTAAGAAAATCTCTCCTTTTTAAAAGTTGCAATAACAGGTATAGCCATATTGACTGTCATTCAGTGAAAGCCGCATTATCCCGTGAAGTTTTGTCGTCACTTATGCACGGTTGTTGTAATTTTAACCTTGTAATACTGTTGTTGCCTTCAGATGCAACTTTGAAAATGAGACACATTTTCCGGAAAACGGACATTGTGTTGGTGAATTTGATCACAATGGACAGAAAGGTGTCAAAATTTGCAGAAAAACAGACCCCCCCCCCCCCCCCCCCCCCCCACCCCCCCCCCCCCCCCCCCCCTTGTTTTTTTTTTTAAAAAATCTATTGATATCATTTTAATATTTTTGTCATATACCACTGGTTTTGTAACTATGGGGGTAATTTAGACATGCTGCGTTACTTTTTTGGGGGTCCTTTATATGCCCACGGTAAGCAAGGATTAATTATCACATGATGAATTAAGATATAGAGTTGACAAGCATCTTACGCCATGTGAATTTTAATACAAAGAAAAAAAAAAAAAAAAAAAAAAAAAAAAAAAAAAAAAAAAAAAAAAAAAAAAAAAGAAAAAACCTAAAAAATTAAAAAAAAAAAAAAATATGTGTATCTGGTTGCACGTGAATACCTTACATTAAACTGAAGTGCAATTTTAACGGATTAGATTTGATTATGAAACACCAATTAGATTTGGTAAATTACTATGCTGACAAGCGAATGATTTAAGCACAACACCGTGTCCCTGCGATATTCCCGCTATTGTGTTGATAAGGATTAAAAAGGTGGCATCCTCCAAAGGGAAAATGTTCAAATTCACTGAAATAAACCCTCATTACATTTGGGAAAATAATTGGGATCTTTACAATACCTTCCATTAAACTGAAGTGGCAATTTTAACGGGATTAGATTTTGGATTATGAACACAATGCATTTAAATTACTATATGATTGACAAGCGAATGTATTAAGCACAACAGTCATATGAGGCGATATTCCGCTATGAGTAGTAGTAGTAGTAAATCTTATTTATTCAGGTTCTAACGGTTCAATTACACAAACTGGTCTCCCATGAGACCCTTACGAATACATAAATATACAAAGCCATGTAAAATACAAATAATACATTTGAATATAATTACAAAATCATACGAGGACAAAATATAACAGAACTCACTCTAGCACATGAGATTTGAAAGTATTTTTTCATAAAATCAATTACACCTTACATCATTCGGAGGCTGTTCCAAGTTGTACTCCCTCTAAAAATAATTGTACGCTTGTCAGTATTATGTTTAAAAGATTGAATTACAAGAGTGTTGGACGATTGACTACGGTATGCTTGGCATGAACATCAGAAATATACATAAACTTAGTCTGAAAGATTAGATGGGGCATAATTTTTAAGACATTTGACACAACCAAGAAGCTGAGTTTGCCATCTTTTGTCCAGTTTATCACAGTTTAAAGTAGTCTCAAGTCAGTAATTGAGGTTCTAATATCACAATAAAAAGAACACGAGCAGCTTGTTTTGCAGAATTTTGGGGGAAGAGATTAGAATATTCATTTTGGCATTATACAACTGGACTGCACTAGTCAAAATAGGGAAAATCTAATGCATTGGCTACCATATTAGGGCGTTTGAAGGAAGATAAAACTTACGAATAACACCAATGCATTTGTACAAATTGATGATATTAATCACAGGCTCACAACCAGATAAAACGTGGGTCAAGACAACCCCAGTACTTGAAAATTTGTCAACTCTCTTATTTCTTTTCTGTCATTTACATCACCTACATAAGATTAATATCACTAAATTTATTAACGACATTTTTTGTTCTCAAGATCCTGACTTTGGTTTTTCGTTTATGTCAAATCAGTTGGTTGTTATAATAATAATAATACTGGCCCTAAAATTGATCCCTGTTGGAATTCAATATCCATATTTTTATATCGATAAAGGTAGAATATGATACACACTGCTTGTGTTCTACCCCAAAGATTATGAAGAAAACCAAAGCCCACGATTACCATTGCTACCATAACGTCGAAGTTTACGACGTGAATGATTATATTGACAGTTCAAGGCTTTTTTGAGTCAATGATCGTGCACCGGTAGCGTTGCCTTGATTCGGTTTTGTTTAAATATGATCAGAAACATCAAGATTGATGGTTGTTGTAGTATGATGTTTTCTAAAAACCAGACTGGCATGATTTAAGAGACGATTAACATTTAAATAATTGTACAATTGCTTATGAACACTACGATCATAATTTTGGAACATAATTGGAAGCACGTATAGGCCTATAATTATTAACATCACTCTTGTCCATCCTTGAAGATTGGGGTGACTTTGGCCTGTTTCCATGCATATGGTGAATGTTGATTTGAAAGAGAGAGATTATCAAACTAAATGCCATGAGTTACAAATATAAACAAAAAAAAAAAAAAAAAAAAAAACACTGGGGGGCAGCAGCTTTCAAAGCTTAATGTTAAATTACACTTCAATGGGGTCCATTGCAAAATGCTGAATGACTTTAGATTATTATTCATTTACCTATTTCATTTATACAAATTCCGAGAGTAACATAATCAAATTCAATAGGGGTGATCAAGGACAAAACAAGAGGAGAGAGAAGTGTAGTTTTAATCAAGAGTTAATTGTTATGATTTTAACCTGCTAGCAAGATTTTTGCCAACTGAAGTGAAAACATTAAGTGAATCAGCTGTTTCTGTATCATTTTTGTAGTCCATTTGTTAGATTTACACTGACTGAGTGGAGGAAGAATTACTAGTGGGGAATGAGCTTTTTAATGTATCCCATCACGTTGAGAGTTATAACATTATCATTGATAGCGTTATCACATTATGTCTTTTTCAAAGACTTATTCTGTTATTTACTTGTCCTTAAAGTTTTGGCTGACTTCCAGTTATCATGTCATTCGTTTTGTGAGCCTTTTTATAGTAGTAGTCCATTTCCTTAGTTATTTGCTGAAATCTTTAGTATCATTCAGGAAGTGAGAACCTTTAACTAGTTTATCTTTTTTTTTAAAATAGGTGTGAAATATCACACACATTGTAAATAAATTTGCCAACACTAATGCACATTTACATCACTACAATTAAATACAAGATCCAAATTCCGCCTTTAAGGGGAATTAATAAACTTATGCTCATTAAATCTGAAAGGAACGATATTTGATTACTTTAGGTGGTACTTTTTACTTTCCTTGGTTTACGAATTGGTAATAGTGAGTGATCACTCATCCAAGACTGTGAACGACCTGATTATGAAATACATCAGGATTAGAAACAAAAGCCAGATCGATTGTTAGGGTTGTTAGATTTTTCAGTATCAGTAAAATCATTAATTAATTGCTGCATATTACTATGCTAGCACTATTCGGGGGGGGGGGGTAGATCTTCCTTAAATTACAAGGCTTGTTTATATCAGTATTAAAATCGCCAAGATTATAACTCATCATACACAGTTAGTACATTCTTGCGACTAAAGAGTCGATTCTATTCAAGTATTCTGCTTCTTCTGATTAGAAACAAAAGCCAGATGATTTTAGTTTTAGATTTTTCAGTTTTTCTAGTAAAACATTAATAATTGCTGCATATTACTATGCCTAGCAATATTATTGAATCTTCCTTACATTACAATGCTTTTTATATCAGTATTCAAAGCGCCAGTCAATATAACATAAACACATCATATACACATTGTACATTCTTGGAATAAAGGGTCCATTCTATTCAAGTATTCTACTTTTGAGTCAGAATTTCTTAAACAGTGCCAATTAGCATAGGCTTTGTGTGAGGAAAATTAAGCTCATCCACATAGCCTCACAATATCACATCAATCAGAAATTTGTTTTATAAGAAATCCCATTTTTAATGTAACACACAAACCACCATTTCCATATGTTTTCTATCAAGCCTACACATATTTACCCTCAATTTGTATAAAGTTATCATTAATTCATCATTAACGTCATGTTCATAACAATTATCAATATCATTATGGTAAAGAAACAATTTCACATGGTCTAATTTATTAACGAAGGCTCCTTGAATATTAAAGATGAGCAATCTTAAACCTTTCCCAACAAAAACTTGTGGTCATATAATGTATCGCCAAATGGAAGTTTTTCATTCAAGCAGCACGGTAAACCATTGATTGCACCGGCATGAATTTGACCTAAACTTACATCATTCATATTAACACATTGCTCATGGAATCTAAGTACAATGAACCAATGATACAATTTTCACGAAGGACGAATTTTATGCATACATGAGCCACAAAAAACATTACTAGCACTTTGGATAGAAATTGTGATGATGAAATAACCATTTGTTTTTACATTATGATTAGGTTTAGCAGACATAGTTGTATTTGAGCACATACTATTGTATTTGCTTTACTCGGCAGTATAGCATGACTAAACACTATAGTCTATCTCAGAGTCCAGTTGGTTGGATGCAAAAATCCTTGTTGAATATTGATATGTGTGATCTTTATCCCTGCAGAAAACAGTTAAGATCAATAAATGGTTCATCACAGAAGGAATCTCATTGAGGCAAGTCCTATAGAACCCGATTACACCATATTTGTTAAGCATATAATCAATTTTACACAATAACATGAAATGCTAAAGAACACATGAGATGCAGACACTGGATGTTGTGGTGTTTAAGTTTGCAACGTACAGATACCACATAAGTAAGTATAGCATTTTCACTGAACAGTACATGGCAGAGATTTTAACAATTTTAAACAGTACAATTTTGTGATCATTGTACTTTATATGTTTAATACTATATCCTTACGTCTACATTGATTTTATCACGTATCCCTTAAAAAGAAATGAAGTTCAGGGCAAGTTGTTTAATACCAGTTCTGTTCAGATGAGTCCACTCACGGGCTTAATGTGTGCCATCTATGTACATATTTATGTAGTCCACTGAAAGAGTCCACACTGTTTGAAAGAGATACTTGCAGTAAATCCTTAAGTCCAAGCTGTCCTGCCAGAGTGAATATTCTGCGCATTCAGAAAGCAACAGCAATTTCAAATATTGGGGCAGTCTGGATTATATGTACAACGTCCAAAATAGTTTCCACACTCATCAGGGGGGGGGGGGGGGTGTAGCATGCTCCAATTGTTAATTGGCCACAATGAACTATAACCGCGGATGATTTTCCCTTCTGGCAATGAAAATCGTTCAATTTTTTGCCAAAGTTCCAAGGTCTGGCGCCAGGGATACACCTATTAACTACTCTGAGTTGTCCGCGCATAACGCGTCGTCCTACAAGATGTTTCGGGATTGAGTCTCCAATTATAAAACAGTCCGAGATTTCTTTGGGTATTAGCAGGCTGTGTCGTTGTGATGGGCAAAGTAGGTCATGGCTTCGGTCAGCTGGGGTTGTCTGAAGTATGAAGTTTCCTAGGCTTAGGAACAGGCCTGGGTTTAGCGAAGGTTAGGGACAGTGTGTTCTGGCTTGGTTCGGGATATGGTCCATCATAAACATTATTCAATGTGAAGAGCGGCAAAGTAGTTGCTTGTTGGAATAGTTAGCCAAACATGGCGAGTGGAATCGTCAGCATTCATATGGACAGGGGATTGGAGTCAGTAGCAACCATGCGCATGAATTAAGTAGATCAGTTGGGCAGGGGGAGAGAGGAGTTTATGGATCTGTTTGTGTTGCAGCAAAATACAAGTTATTGGAACATCAAGGTCGCCGATGGACACCTACAGCTCTGGATGAATGCATGATGTGATTAACAGGCTTTAAAGATGGTATCTTCAAGGGAAAAGGTTCAAATATACTGAAATACACCCTCATTACAATCAAATTATTGGAAAAATTGGATCTTACAGTGATAGAAAATCAATATTTACTTTATTTTTTTTAAATACTACGTTGGTGGCTGTGACAACACTTCGCCCCTTCACCATGCACCTGACAATGCTGTTTGAAAGTATGTGTCGACACTCACATACCAGGCATACCATCGCTTTTGTTGTTTTCTATCGACATGTTTAAAGTATGATTGACAGGTGATAGGGGATAACAACAACTGTATGTAGCAGTCATAGTTCCAAGCAACTCACATACCAGGCATACCATTTCTTTTTGTTGTTTTTCTATAATACAGGATGAAAGATATTGATCTGACAGGTTCTAGGTGGATTAAACATCACAACTGTAGTTAGCAGTATAGTCAGCAAATCACATGCCAAACATAACATGGACTTAATTTTGCTGTTTTCTATAGACATGTTTACAGATATTGATCCGACGGTGCTATGTAGATTAACACCCCAGCAGTATGTAGCAGTCACGCCTCAGCAACTCATCCAGCATACCATTGCTTTTGTTGTTTTCTATAGGCATGTTGAAAGATATATTGATGGACATTGCTAGGTGGATAATACCTCAAACTGTAAGTAGCAGTTCATGGTCAGCCAAATCACTACCAGGATACTTGCTTTTGTGTTTTCTATAGACGCTGTTTAAAGATTTAAAGATATTGACCTGACAGATGTTAGTTGAATTAAGACTTAAACTATATGTAGCAGTCATGGGGGAAAGTACCTGAAACAAAACGTTGTTTATGTTTGAGCGAAATCAGAAGTTCTGTACATTCTAAATTGTTTTCAAATAAGGGGGGGGTATTGCAGTTGGTAAATTTCAGCATACTTGATAATATTTGTCTTTGCAGGACACCCCTTTAAGGGAGGGATAATAGAGGAGTTGAGGAGAATACGGAAAAAACATTTGTAAGTGAGAGGGGGATGAACATTTTTCACTATGAGCTTATGAAATCTCATTCCCATGGTGCAGTTCAATAGCTTTTATCACCATTATATTGAGCAAATACACCACCTCTATTTTGATATGATGTATGATACCCAGAACATGCGCATGGTCAGCTGTTGTAAACATGTGCCCATCCAAGGCTACTGAACGGGCCTTTGCTATAGATTAGCATTCCTTACCTCATAGTGAAATGAACTTGTAATGGAGAAATTTCTTATTTTTAACGGAAGCAAAAGGGGAACGCGAAGTTTTCGCGAAAATAAGTTTAAACAAATTAAAAGGCGAAAATAAAGACTTTTGCTTAAATAGTACTAAAATAATCATTTTGCTTGGTTGCATTGCGAGGTGCAACGGTCTTGAAATCCGTGATTTGCTACGTCAAGGCTCTACCCAATCTTAACATTTTATTTATTTTATACTTGTATTTATATTAATTGTTATGCAGAAGACAAGTACGAGTGAAATTAATGAACAACGTTTCATGAATTTATTGCAAGAAAATAGTGACAATGAACAGTGCTCTACATGAAGTGATTCACTTTTTACATACGTGATAATATAGCTGGGTCAGGCATGACGCGGATGTTGATACCTACAAAATCTTAAAATGGGGAAGTACGACTTCACGAGGATCTATACAACCATAAACAAGTATGGATGAGGCATGATGAGGATGATAAATTCGTTGTGGCATGGCTTACTATTTCTACACGTTGCATTAGACCGTAGGGAGATACTACAAGAGTTCAATACCACGACAGGAAAATGTATACCTCAAAAGCACGTCCGTAAATTCAACGATTTGATGAGTCAGTGGTTTCCTCTTCTCTAATTTGGAGTTCCTAAAATTCCTACGAAAAAGCGTCAAACCAGAAGGTAATTGCAGTGGCGTATCTTTGGGGTGCTTTCGCCCCCCCGGCAGTTCATGCCAAAACATGCAAAATCGCCCAATGTTCGGCTATTAGGATGTCCTTCCGCCCCGGGGTCCCCTCAAAAAGCCAAGTCTGGATATGCCGGTGTTTTGTGTATTGTGCAGGCAACGCTGATATTGACAGTTTAGTTGATGAACAGTTTACATGTTCAGTTGATGAACTGCAGGTGGAAGCTGTATTCATTTTCCTCTTGAATTTTTATCATAACTACCATCAATCCGATTTTTAACATGTTTTAACCATTGTATTTTTCTCGTTCGTAAGGTTTTTAGGATTTCACTCAGCATTTTGTAATCTTGAATTTTTCCATACCCCATCTTTGGAATTGATAAAACTTGTTCTTGTTTATATCATTGTAATTAGATTATACTACCATTGTTTTAAACTTCGTGTTTGTTGCTATTTGCATTTGGATAGGAGAACATCAACCCCACACTCTTGATTCTGGTTATCTTTTTGAAATAAAGTTTTGAAATTGAATGGAATGAAGTGATTAGGAAGGATCAATAATTACGAAAACACATGGGAATCGGACATGATAAAGGAAATAAACTTGGCATAATACATGATTAGAAATAGTTCATTAGACCGTGGGGTAATACCAATCATAAAATACTCTGTCTGGGTGGTACGTGACACTAGTACTGATATTTTAGATGTTTCTGTGTGGTAGTGACTAGAACGTTACAAGATGAAATTAAACCATAAATGTACGAATGGAAAATAAGCAACACACACACACACACCAGGGAATACAAGCAAAACAAGCAACAACAAAACCCAAACACAAATAAAAAATAAAACAAAACAAAGCAACAAAAACAAGATTAGGAGCCTTGAAGTCCTGCCTAATGTATGCAATACACATTCCTATAGGAATGTGTTTTTGTATCAGTGCTTAAAGCCAAAATATGAAATGCTCAATGTGTGTCTCAATTGCTAATGTTGCATCATATCAACAAATAATATTACCATTCTTCGTGAAAATGGACATTAAAGCTTGATTAAGTTACCTTACACCTGGCTTTTTCGATTATTTCATGACGTCATGAATGTCTGGGTGAAGACATTTTTGTGTATAAAAATCGCCCAACTTAAAAACTATGTTGTTCTCAGATTTTACCAGTTGCAGGTGACTTTACTACAACAGTTTCCAGTACAATATTGCAAAAACCCAACTTCAACAAAAATTGAGGGTATTGTATGTTTAAATGGTGAAGAAAATTACTGATAGTGGCTTTAAAATTAGCGATCACAAATGCACTCCAAACTACTTTAGTGTTAGAACCCTTACAGTTCGCTTTGAAATGCTGTTAAATGCTTAGAGTACTTTTTACAGACGATTGAAAGTAGATTTTCATGGTATTTGCTTTATGGACATGGGCATCCCTAGTCACAGCGCTATACATACTGATCGCTGGTCAATAGGGACTCAACTGTCTAAAATGCTTGAAACAGTTCCTTTGGTAGTATATTTTCCAAAGTGCTTGGGTATGCCATATTGCTTGATAAAATAAGTGCTCATAGATTTGGCGTCAGAGGTCATTAATGGGCAATTTTAAGTCATTCGTCTGTAAAACTTAAACATGTTTTTCTCCAAAACTGCATTTGACTATAATGGTAAGTAACCGTTTGCTCATTACACAACCTTTGAGAGTTAACTTAAGAGTTTTAACAGATTTGAGAGAGGAAAAAATTAAACGGACTTTTACCATCCAAGATAGAAGTTTACTTGGCACTATGCAAATTTTTCTTCTTGAATCACAAGCATCATTCATTCCATGTCTACCTTATATTACATAAGCCACACGGTTTAAAAGACTAAACAGACAATAACATAGAGGGAGTGCATTGGACTTTTGTGATCAAACGTTGGATATCAAATAGACCCAATGAAGGCCACAAATATATTCTGGCTAGACGTATAACATAAATGTTGCATCAAACCGTGGGAAGACATGTGAACTTTAAGGGTCAGTACCGCCACATACGTAGAAATAAGTGCCTCACTAGGTTGTCCAAATATATTGGAATAATTTTAGACAAATTTTGGGAATTTTGCATCATAATTTTCTGACATTCTCAATAAACGCATTATGTTGTAAATTGGAGAATAGACATTCTTACGGGCCCGGGCAGTCATGTGGTCCATTCAAGTGGATAAAGAGCCCGACCCGCACGCCAAATGCTGTGAGTTCGAGAGCACCCACTGAGGCCACTGTGTTTAGCCCTTGAGTAAGGCGCTTTACCCTCAATTACTCCTCTCACCCCAGGTGTATAAATGTATGTGGGGACCGGCATTATCAGTGTTGGAATCGGTAACAGGACTTGCTGGAGAGAAGGGTTTGTGTGTCGAATCCCCCTACAGCAAAATTATACGGTGGGTTGGCCCAATCGCTTCGAAAGAGAGATGGGCACTCGTCATGTTACACAGGTCCGTCCCCTTTACCTTACCGGTCCCGATATTCACCGTTTAACATTGAGGGCCCACCAGGAGGACTGGTTCCTCAGAGATGTTTCCATAACAAAATAATGGGAAGCTGTGCATTTATTGACTCTCATTACAATCAGTATGAAAGATGTATTCAAATGATTCCAAAAATGAGGAGATGGCTTCACCAAATCAATGGACCGCGTGCTTAAAGATTGATTGTGCTCAGAATTATAACATTATAACATCATTTCAAGATAAATTACGCAAGATAAATACGATTGGTTTTTTGTTTTTACCCATCAAACAATTCAAAGCGACACAAAGACAAACTGTTTATGACGTCTGTGGCAAAGTTGTACACGTCATATTAAATCAAAGTGGAGCGAAATCACAGTTTTTTTTGGCGAATAAATGGATACGCCTACTTACGAAGTCATTGATGGTTAATTAAACCCTGTCTACCAAGGGGGGGGGGGGGGGTGTTACCACCCCCCCCCCGTACGAACTTCGTCCGGTCGCTAAAACGCTAAAAAAAAATCGTAAAAAGCTTCTAGTAATCGTTCTCACATCATCCTTTCCGGTCATTTTATTTAGTTAGGGAAAAAAATGTAAGGTACCCCCTTCACCGGGGTTAGGTATGCCCTGTCTTCCAAAGTCGAAGGGTGGTATAGGGGGGGTGGTTGCTACCAAGGATTATTTTATGGTGGATTTTTGAAAATATTATGCACGTATGGCTCTAAAATCTTTGTTTATGTAAAACTAGCCAAAATGCCCTCATTTACGAGCTGAAAACCGCATGAAAATCCGATACTTATTCTACGTTTTTTAGCGCAAAATTGGATTTTCGCCTATTTCTATGGAAAAATGCCAATTTTGCCGACTCGTCGACCGGAGCGTCATGGTGATTGCCATACTAGGTATGTGGACGTATTTGGTTATCAATGGAAAGAGGAGGACCATAGCTATCCACTGGTATCAAAATCATAAGAATCGGGGGCTCTATAAAAAATTCTCGAGGGGGGGTGGTAACCACACCCCCCCCCCCCCCTTTGTAAACCGTGTTACAAAAAGGCTTTTGGTAAGACGAGGGTTATGTCATACAGTCAACGCTTTATGTTTACTTCATGTGCGATAGCTAGTATGTAAAAATTGAAATGCGGGACTTATAAATGTAAAGAGGGAGGGGGACAAAGATTGAAATGCTTGAAAAAGAAAATGATAATTCGTCGGCCCCCGCTGGCACATGTGACGAACTGCAAAAATACGCCAGTTTCGAGAGAAAAAACGGCGCTTTGAAGATTTTGTGCATTCTTAATTGCTCTGCAGTGTATTAAAACATATATATTTCATTAAACCTAGTGTAAAGTCGCTAAATAAGTTAAATTTCAAATATCTTTCGAATCACATAACGACGTATTTGTCGAAATCTGGGTTCTCCGCAGACTCTTGCTGGTGTAATCTGCATTGGACGTATTCGCTATTTGACATAGTGAAGACTTGCGCGACGTATTTTTTAGTTGCACGGTTTAGGAGTTAAGAGTTGTATTTTTGTTTTGCTCATTGTGACGTATTTGCACAAACTCTTCACAAAACGACGTTTTTGCTCGAGTATTTATTTACACGTTGGAATGCTATTTTGTCGCACCTAGTGACGCAGGATTTTATATGACATCATTTTTTTTCCTATAACTAAGATAAATTGAAGTGTTTAGTGAAACGTTTTAAAGTTTTTCCAAAGAGTATAATTAGATAATAGTTTCTAATTCGGCCACTTGAGGGTTTGAAATTTGGGAATTTGTAGAGTATTTAAAAATCCTATAGGAAATTTCTCCAAAAAGTGAAAAATGTGAATACGTACTCGTGACGCGGCCTGGCGAATAATCTGCCTGATAAATTTGAAAAAAAAAAAAAATAACAAACAGTAATTTAACGTATAAAATTAATGTTAATTATGCAATTTCAGAAACAACACATTCGCAGCGTATAGTGGAATAATATTGATGCTCTAGGCGGTAAACAATGCGTAACTTTAAAAAAAAAAAACGTGTACAAATAACAAACCCTACTTATAATGTTGCCCAAGGTTTACGTTTAACAATGAATATTGATATTTTGAATATCTTTACATGGAGTTTGAGTTGAACTTCACGAAAATTTGACTTTTCATAAAATTTCAGCCAAGTGAGACGAGGCCAAATAAATTCATTCTGGAATGTAAATATTTATAAGCACTGCATAGGAGGGGTCCACTGGGACATTATAACACAGGGAAATTAATGTTTTAATGAGGTCATAAAATTAACGAAATGCCTAATGGAAGTAGACTTTTTTATCATAGTCTTCATATACAGAGAAAAATAATGCATAATGTATTGAGCTAACGGAATTGAAAGTCAGAGTATTACCGTAGCAAACTTATTTGATCTCACGTCATTTTTTGCTAATATTATGCAATCATTTCGGCGTCTTTGCACAAGTACGTATGCAACATTACCTTGAGCAACCTGTTTACCATGCTTAAAAAGTGCTTTCATTTCCAATATCATGAATAATACACCAATTTTTATTTCAAATTAAGATACCTTAAACTATAAGCTGTTTGTTTATTTATTTATTTATTAATCATTTGGCAATTAACTAATACACATAAAAAAGGGGACCAGCAGGCATAGGCTGCCAGGGCACAACAAAAGTGAGAACCACTGACAATCTGAAAGATGTGCATGCCCCACCTCTGCCTACTGGTCAAATATATAATACAAAATGAATAAGAGTTAAAAATTAGAAATAGTTATTAAAAGACATAAAACATTTCATAAAGCACCAGCAAGGAGTAGCCCCACATGCACACAACCACACACACCACCAGCAAAACACATTAAACCTCCCTCACCCACAAATACACACCACCACAAACACACATCTGCATACATACATCCACCTGCTTACACCTTATAGAACACACACACACAATGGGGACACATAATCACATGAAAATATTGTACTGAAAGATCTTATTGCACAGACTTCACAATACCAGTCCAAATTGCACTAAAAGCACAAGATAGTGTCCCCCTGCACACATGGAAATTTACAAATGATGAATTTGTTTGAAATGATCACGCAATTTAACTTGAAACAATTAAAAGTGTTGCACACAAGGGAATCGGTGACATGTATGGTAAATCGGACCATTTCTTATGGAAGTGCTGAACTGAGTTGTAGCGTAGGGCATCGGTTCTTGCTTTGAGATTGTGGAATTTGATATGTTGAGTGTGTCTTGTGTTCACCTGGATTTTATTCAGGGAAGGCATGGAATCGGTACAACCAACAGTGCAAAGGCACTTGGCCACAAGACAGATAGACATGTATTCACGTCTCTGGGATAGATAACCAAGGTTGAGACGTTCTAAGCGGGCACTATAGTCTTGTTCTATACGCCTTTGGTGAAGAATTGCTCTGGTAGCAGTTCTTTGCACACGTTCAGTGCATTTTAAGGTTTTGGGTATGAGGAGACCAAACTGGTGAACAATAGTCAAGAATTGGGAGAACCATGGTACGATATAATTGGAGAACATCGGGATGACTTTCACCGGCTACATGCCCAATGAAACCAAGAAGTTTGTTACTCCTAGCAACAACATCTTTAACTTGAATGTCCCACTTCAGATCTTTGGAAATGATGACACCAAGAAGGGGCAGAGAATCCACTTATCTAGGGCAACATCATTAATAGAGTAAGAGGACTGGATAATAGTATGTTTTCTAGAGATTGACATGAATTTACATTTGGTGGGGTTTAACTTTAGTGCATTTTTGGTGGACCAGCTGTATAATTTGTTAAGATCAGATTGTAACTTCTTAACATCAACATCACTTTGAATTGTACGGTATAAAAATGTGTCATGGCAGAATTACACTAATGTTTACCGCCAAAAAGTTCAAGTCGCATCTGGGCCTTATTTTTAAAACCTTTCTTCAGCCGAGAATACATTAATTAACATATATAACTTATTCAATCAATCAATTTATTTTATTATTATATGAAAGAGTTTTCGGTGATACGAAAATCTGAACTTCGATGGGGTGGGTACGAGACTGAAGATTTCGTATGAAATTACCCATCTAAAATAAACGAGTTTCACGGCATAGACAAAATATTGAGTTTGAATACAAGGGCGCACGACACTAAATCACTCCACGTTTTGTGTAATGGTGGGTACTTCCGGTTAAAAAAATAAGATCGACATGAAACAAATTGGTGTAGCATGGTATGGCGATATCGTTGATTGCCACATGTTATATGAAAATGTAAATCGTAAACAATGATCCATACTTGTATTATCATAAAATAAAGAAATTTGAATCTAGCAAGAAATTAGGCCTTCGAAATACCTGACACCCCCCGAGTTGAAAAAGTGATGGCTCTCTTCACATTGCCCGTATCTTAAATTTATCCTGTATCGGTATCAAATCAACCAATATTCTGAAAATTTCCATCTGTATTTGATATATTGAAATCTTTTGAAAGCCTCAAATATTATTCCACGTGTGGTCAAAAAACGAACTTATATGAAGCCATTTCAACGTGTATTTCAATGGGAAGATTATTTGGCGGTGTGCGCCCATCAGTGTGGAATAGTTGGCGACACATTAAAATTACTACACTCAAAACATATTTCACTCAATGTTGATTAAAAAGATAATAACCCTATCTGTTGTGTAAAATCTATAGTCAAAGTTGTGTAAACCTTGTCTATTTTAGGTTGAACATTTCTCGACTTTATGCAAGGTGTACTTAACTTTGACTATGACTTTACTCAACACAAATGGTCGTTCCCTTTTTAATCTACAATTTTACAGTGAAATGGGGCCCCATAATAGTTATATAACATTTTCAATCAATTCATAGGTGACTGGTCACCTACGAATGAAACATCCTGAATTGATTAAAGAAATAAACGGATATATTACTAATGTACTTCCTCGTGCCATTTTGAAGTTGTATAATGTCAACTACATGATCAATGTGGGAACTCGATTTCAGTTCGGACTTTCGGTGGAAACAGTGGCCGCTGCTGGATCGGTTGCGAAAAAGATTAGGTGAAGAGTTTGTTATAAAGCTTCACATGCTGGCTATTAAATTTACCATTTAAAAGTAAAATATGTAGCAAAATATTACCATTAAATATTCAAACATACTGGAATTAACTCACTCTACAATTATTTCCACTCAATTTAATTTTTTTTTGGATGTTACATTCTAAGGAAAATAACATACTTTATTAATAGGCTGCTTAGCTGATTGCTTTGACATCATTGCCATCATAAATCACTCTCATCATTCATTGTTAACCTTACATAGTTTGCCCTATCTGTCGACAATAATTTAAAGACACTATCAGTGATTTGCTAAATCAGCAAATCGAAAAAATCATCAAAAATCAGATTTTTGCATGTATGCAACAAGTACAGGTATCCTAACATACCCTGCAAATGATAAGACCAGAAGCAACCTAATAAGGACAGAATCGGAGATTTTAGTCATTACTGTCCGAACGGACACTTACTACAACACGTAATTGAATGGAGAATCGTATCTTGGAACACTGCCGTTTTCTTCCTTTTCTGTCAATTCTATAGCTGGAAAAGCTAACTTATGAGAATTCTACAGACTTATCCTTCACTTTATAAGCTATTCCTGCAAATTTCAAATATTTTTCAAATCACTGATAGTGTCTTTAATAGGTATAAGTCAAAAATGGTTCAAGGTCATCATGGACACATTTTCAGACTACTCCAATTTCGTCAAAACTGGTGACAAATTATTCATCTGGTCATCCTGAACTGAGAAACTTTCATTTAGTACATTTGTGATACTTCAATGCGTACTTTTCAAGACTAAAGATGGCCATTCCTATAGATGTATAGACATTCAACACGCTCTAGAAATGCAAATTGGAAAGTAAAACATAATTTTATGTGTGTATTAGTTAAGAGTAGTCAACTACAATCATGACAATTTAAGATAGTCACCTCAACTGCTCAATTCTGAAAGTTTGAAATGAAACAGATTTTTGCTTTGATGTAGTAAACCTCTTTGTGTAGTATAACTGTGCCATAGGATACTTTACATTAAAATGAAGTGTAATTGTAACGGGATTGGGTTTTGGGTTATGAACACCAAATAGATTTGAAATTACTACGATTGACGAGCGAATGATTAGTATAATAGTCGTGTAAGGCGATATTCCGTTACTGTGTTGATATAAAAGGAGGTGTCCTGCAAAGGAAAATTCTCAAATATACTAAAATAAATCCTCATTACAATGACTTACAATTCTTGGAAAATAATCGCTAGATTATGTGAAAACTGCAGGACAAATTAATATACTTTTTTATTGAATGCTGACTGGTGGCTGTGACACCACTGCACCCCTTCATCATGCACCTGACAATGCGTTTGACACGTGTTTTTTAAGGCATGTGTCGACACTCATATACCAACATACCACTGCTTTTGTTGTTTTCTATAGACACGTTTAAAGATATTGATCTGACAGATGCTAGGTGGGTTAACACCCCAGCTGTATGTAGTAGTTACGGTCAGCAACGTCACACATTCCATGCATACCCATTGCTTTGTTTTTATTGTCTATAGATATGTTTAAGATTTTTGATCTGCAGGTGCAGGTGGATTAACACCTCACTGTACTACATCCAAGTCAGCAACTGAAATGCCAGGCATACCACGGTTTGTTGCTTCTACAGACTGGGTTTAAAGATATTGACGGACAGGTGCTAGGTGGATTACCACCTCACTGTATGTAGCAGTCATGGTGGAAGTACCTGTAAGAAAACGTTGTTTATATTGCTGATCAGAAGTTATCTACATTCTAAATGGGTCAACAGAAATAAGTGGAAATAACAGTAGTAGGGTTACTTTCAACATGCGTGGTGCAATAGTTTTGCCAATCATTGACTTGCAGTTCAAGGCCACTACATACTGAATCTTAACATTTACAAATAATTTTCGGATGTACAAAAACATCGATGCAATAATGTACACCTTTTATCCCATTTATTGCAAATGGAAAATAGTGATCATGAAAATTGCTCCAACATGACTGTGATTCGCTTTCTACCATACGTTGATAACATAGCTGGTTCCCACGAATTCGCTGATGTTGATACCGACAAAATCTTTAAAATTGGAATTGAGTCGACTTTACGAGGATATACAACCATAAACACGTATGGATGAGGCATGATGGATGATGATTAAATTCGCTGTGGCATGGCTTACTATTTCTACACGTTGCGCATTAGACCGTAGGGAGATACTACAAAAGTTCAATAACCCCCGACAGGAAAATGTATACCTCAAAAGCACGTCCGTAAATTCACGATTTGAATGAGTCAGTGGTTGTTCCCTTTTCTATTTGGAGTTCCTAAAATTCCTGCGAAAAAGCGTCATTCAATGAACTTTTTAACTGAGGGGTTATAGGGTAAGATTTCCGTGTAATAAACATTGAACGTAATTATACTCAAATTTTATTTCTGAACTGTTTGTTTGTCGCCTTATTGCTAATGTTCGACCTGGAAATCTCATCGGGCCATAGTCCATTTTAGAAACCATCCATAAAGTACATTGTGTATTAGTGCAGGTTACGCTGAGATGGACTTAGAATCACTTGATGACAGTTTACATATTCCGTGTGAACAATTCCACAAGTGAAGCTCTATTTTATTTGTTTTTTCTTTCAATTATCATAACTACCATCAATCAATTTTTTTTAACATGTTTTTAACCATGTATTTTTTTTCTAGTTCCGTAAGATGTTTTTGTCTGCTGTGGGTATCAGTCATTTTCCAAACCTTTATATATTTTTCATAAGACGCCCATCTTTTCATTAATAAAGTTGTTCCTAGCTTATATTCCACATCTTAAAATCGTGTTTTATATCATTGTAATTATATTTTTACTATTACCACCTTGATTGAGTTTTAAACCATTGTTTAAAACGTTGGTTTGTTTTACTATTTGGTATTTTAATAGTGACCAACAACCCCATATACTCTTGATTCTGGTTACCTATTGAAATAAAGCTTTGAAATGAAATTAAATTCGTGAATAGGAAGGATTCACAATTACGAAGACACATGAGACTTGAACAGATGAAGATAATAATTTTGCAATTATTAAAACAGTACATTATTAAAAATAATACAGTAGACCACCGGGGTAATAGCAATCATAAAATGCTGTGTCTGCAGGTTACGTGACACCTTACTGATCTTATAAGATATTTTGATGTGGGCATTGAATAAGTTTACAAGATCAAATTAAACCATAACGTGTACGAATGAAAAATTAAGAATTGCTATATGGTTTCTAATACTACAATTCATGGCAAACTGCTTAAATATAACGAGAGTATTAAAGGTGCATTTCCTAATCATAGCAGCCTCTATCCTCCATCAAGGCTGACTCATAGAGTTCAAGATAGGCCCCCACCCCCCCACCCCCCCCACCCCCCCCTCATTTTCTAACAATTCGTGTTTCTGCATGCACATACTGCTTCGCCACATCTAATCACTGTACGAATATCTAAGCTCAATCGATGTCCTTCATATAAAAATCACAGCTTTGTAATACAAATTCGGATCCGGATGATCATTTTTTAGGGGTCTATCTTTAGATCTAATGGAACTTTTTAATTATCCACATGAATGAACAGAATCAATGTTATACATTATAGAAATCAAACGTAACCTGCACATATCCATGGCATAATGATACTTTTGTCCTTTTGGCATTAAATTATTTCTGTCCAATACTTATTAGTTCACAGGTAAAATTTTTGAAATAACTTGTAGTAATATTCACGATAAGCAAATGAATGCCCTATAGATAAACAATATACAAGTTGCTCGAGGTAATATTCATACGTCGGTTTGCAAGTAGTGAAGTCGAAATGATTGCACAATATTAACGAGAAATGACGTGAGCTCAAATAAGTTTGCCTTATGGTAATATTAGGAACTTTCAATCCCGTTAGGCTCAATACACTTATTCATTTATTTTACTCTGTATATGAAGACTTTTGAACTACTTCCATTACGCATTTCGTTAAATTGTATATGTTATGCTATTAAGCATTAATTTTTTTGGTGTTTGGATATGTCCCGTGGTATTATAGTGTTTATAAATAATATACCTATCAGAATGAATTTTTTTGCCGCGTCCGCACTGCTTAAATTCATAGAACATTTCGATTTCGTAAAGTTTCAACTCAAACCTCCATTTAAAGATATTCAAATATCAATATTTCATTTAAGGTGAAACGCAGGCAATCATTATAATCAGGATTTGATATTGTAGAACGATTTTTGAGTTTTTACGCTTGTTTGCCAACGCGTCATTCTCCAAATATATTCGCCATACCTATTTCTAATTGTAAATAGTACCTTATTGATTCTGGAATTGCCTGAGTACATTCACTTTATATACCCTGAGTTACTGCCTGTTTATTTTTTTTTTTCTCACAATTTTTACTGCAATATACAGTATGAGCATCATGTGCAAGGCAATTTTAATATTTTTGTCTTTTCAACATTTTTCCTCGTTACATTTACATGTTGGCCGCCTATTTCAAGTTTTGACATAACAACTATCGCACATGAAGCAAACATAAATGCGTTGACTGTATGACAAATTTTGGATATACAAATCAATGACGCCAAATTTTGTGTACTGGCTGTAAATGTCACATCAACTTCGTAAATAGCGCATCGAATTTATTCGCCAAAGAACTGCAATTTCTCACTTGCTTTATGACGTGCGCAACTTTGCAAGGAAGACATCTAAACAGTTGTCTTTCCGTTTTGTTGAATTGTTTGATGCTAAAAACAAAAAAATCTGGCTGGTTGCGTTATTTTATCTTAAATGATCTTTCACATGCGTTAATATTTGAATCTCAAATCATTCAATTATGTCTTAAACTACAATATGGTTCCATCTATAAGCCCGCTGTCAATTTGGGAAATCCATCTCAAACCACTGACCTAAGACTAGGCCTGTTGGGACTGATTGGAATGCAATGTTCTACTGATTTCGATAAGGCCATTATCAAAGAAAGGCTGAAGTTTTTTTTAATTGAACATTTTTATTTCTGAGGACTAATCGCATGGTTTTGGGCTCAAATGGTTAAGCAGGAATATCGGAGTGTTAAGAGTGCCTTTTCATCATTTTAACACATAATGCGTTATTTGGAACGTACGAAACTGTAAATGATACAATCCTTAATTTCTGTTAAATTCTTCCAATTATTTTTACACAACCTAGGGAGGCACTAATTTCTACGTACGTGGCGGTACTGACCCTAAGTGTCTTCCCTGGTTTAAATACAACACTATCTAAATGTTATAACCTTCTACCGAATTATATTTTGCCTTCATTGGTGTATTCTATTGGTTGAAAGTCACGTTTGATCACAAAAGTCCATGCACTCTTCCTATATGTGTTATTGTCCGTTTAGTAGTCTTTTTAAACGCGTTGTTATGTATGTAAGTAGACCTGGCTGAATGATGCCTGCGCTCAGGAAGAACGATTTTACCTGCAAGTGCAAAGTGAACTTCTATCTTGGATGATAAAGGTCCGTTTTAGTGTTTCCTCTCTCTCAAATCAAAATCCGTTTAAAAACCAATCACAGCCCATTGCCACAAGGGTAATGAACAAGCGATTACTTGCCATAGTCAATCAGTCTGTGGAGAAAAAGCGTTTAAGTTTTTACAGACGATGACCCAAATTGCACATTAATGACCTGCTGCCGCCAATCCTCTGAGCAACTTAATTTTATCAAGCAATGTTATAACCCATCGTTTAAAATATAACTACCTAAAGGAACTGTTTTTAAATTACCAACGCCATTTTTAGCCGGGGTTGAGTCCCCATGACTTACATCAGTATATATAGCACTGTGACTAGGGATGTCCATACCCATACAGCAAATACCATGAAAATCTACTTCAATCGACTGTAAAAGTCTCTAAGCTAAACATGTTAACAGTATTTCAACGATGGAAGGGTTCCACTAAGGCCGTTAGAGCGCATAGTTTTGATCGCCTATTTTAAAGCCATCCTCAACTTTGTTGAAAGTTTTTTTTTTTACATTATTGCACTGGAAACTGTCGTAGTAAAGTCACCTTGCAAGTGGTAAATCTCCGAACCAGACGGTTTTATGTAGGGCGAATTTTTATGCACACATGTCGGATCCGGCCATTAATGTTTAACTAAAGGTCGGAACTAAACTATACTTTTTTCATCCTTATAAACTATGCAATATATTAGTGTACATTAAACACGCGAACTTGACGTTGATATCAACTTTACCCCTGTCCTAAGTTTACCATACCCCCTTATTTTGACAATTACCCACATTTCCAGAGGTTAGAACCTACACCTTTTGATTCACACCATTCAAATACAAAAAAAAATCTCTTCAACCTTCCCATCCTAGAGGAATAAGATTTCCTCATTTTTACCCTCCTAATACAACAGTATAAAACGCCAAGTTAAGTACGAATTAATGTTTTGAAAAAAAAGCAAGACAAGTTAATTCGGGCGTGGCAACCGGGGAATTCATTCCGTTCCATTGCCCGTCCGGAAGACCCACGGTTTAATACCACCATGGAACTAATTAATACGTTCTAAGCTCTCCCTTAATTAAAGTATTGAAAAATTAAAGACAGCGTTCTAATTCCATAGATTCTATATTCTTATATACTGTAAATGCTTAAAATCACTGTATCACTTGTCCACAGCGTAATTTACTTAAGTTTCACGGGTCGCTTGACCACTTTACTACGTTTATAATGAAATGTAAAACAGATCTAGCCTTAATATAAATCAATATCTTTTATACCATTAGTTCATTACTTTAATCATGATGCTTGAAAATTGTACAACTACGGTAAAACGGTATCCTTCACGGTACAGCATACAATGCTCTTGGCATTAAACTTTATTATTTCGCGTATTTTATATAGATATATCAATATTATTATTAATAATATATTATCACATTAACATCATATTCAGCATTGAGTGCGATGCATTTGTATGCAGGCGTGGAAGTATTTGTTCAATCGATCGATGAAGAAAAGACTTCTACATTCCCAGCACAAGAACACTCGCCCTCTCGTATGTCATAAAACCCGCCTATATACGTTTATGCGCAAAGTGGTGCCAGTGTGGATGATTGTTTTGTTTGTGACTGTTCACTGACTGGTCGCCCTGCCACAGTTTTAGTCCAGATTGTGCCATTTTGACTAACTTGCACATTAGTCAGTCCCTGATGGATAACTGAATTTGTAAGTCTTCTAAAATAAATGTGGTTGAGTAGTGTGGGCATTAGTTCGGTTCAGCGTTGATACTTGCTTACAAATTGGCACCCGTGGGATCACTACTATACAAACTACCAAATTAGATTCCTGTCTTATTGTTCACAGTGCATGTTTAGTTTACATGGGCTACGTTAATCAATGGTTGGTACGGTAATTTTTCCTTGATCACTACTCTGCTCTGAATCACAGGTAATATTTAAACCGTGCATTAAAGGTCATACATAAAATGCAATGTTGTATTTGATGTAAAAACTTCCTCTAAACAGTTAGTCGATCAGCAACCATCAATGCATTAACAATGCGTCAAATTTAAGTTAAGCGAGGTCGTCAGTTTGTGATTCTTATTTCAGAATACTACTACCACGTGAACTATGGCCAGTCGATGCCCCTCGACTTTACCTTCCAGTTTTCCTTAGAATGGAAACCATAAGACTCGGCTTACAAGCGGGAACACTCCGAAGAAAAGCGCAAAGATCGATTCAAGGGCATGACTGGTCACAGGAACTAGCTGTTTATGACGCTTTCTTTGCCTCTGCCTGGTAGTCATCCACTGCGGGAATGTGTGGTCGTGCGACTAACTCTGTCGGTGGTTTGCTTGTGCCCTATTCTCTTCTGCCGGGGGGTTACTGCAGCTCAAGACAACACCTTTCTCTCCGCAAGGAAAATAAATGGTTGGCATCTGTATCGCCATGATGTGGTGACTATTTCTGGCGGGAAATATGATGGGCGTGTCTCTTCTCCCTCACCACAGTCCATCTTCACTGTTCTGGATACATCACTGCTTCTTTTCTCCCAGCCAGGTAACATTTCCACAGTGAGTGCCCTTGTCTGACTTGCACGACCGGACGGCTGGCCACTAGCTGATGGACAATACTCTCGAAAGACTCTCTCCAGTTGTACCTTCCTTCCTGAATCGTAATGAGTACTGCCATAGTTAATATATCTCACATTGCAGTTGTTATTCCACACAGAGCACACTCCAAGAGCATGTTATTCCCCTGTCTTCAAATTGGCTGGTGTAGGAAGTGTATTCTGTATAGCCTTAAGGTAGAATTTTAGCATTTCTGGTGACCAGAGGTAGAGGAGCTTGTTCCACCCTGTGCCCATTTGCAATTGCTTTGTCTCCCAACATAGCCATCTACTCGGTGGGCCCTTACGTCCTTAAAAAAGGCCCCAACATTACAAACAACGAATTAACACGTTTGACTGCAAAATGTACCTATAACGAGTAAATGAACCAAACTCACCAAATAGATCATGTTATCACAAATAGAAATTTTGCCCACATAACTGCAATTAAAATCTCAAAATATTCTTTTTCAAAAGTCGTTGAATGTTATAAAATGGAAAATAAATCTGTTAAACACCGTTAATAGGAGTGAAATCCGATTCAACTTCATCAGCCCCTGTCACTGGACGTAGGCAGCGGTGTGTGGACCTTGAATGAAGCTAACACAATCCCTCACACACGTCTCTGGTACATTAATGTTTTCGTCCCTCAATTTCCGAAAACCCGTTAATGTTTTTCAAATTTTCTATCAGTATAATAATAATGCGTAGGCAGTCCATACATTGGCGATTTCATTGGACGTTATCCCCGAATGTTTAAGCTCTTTAATATTCGTTTGCCACACATTTTACATTCCCTCACTAATTTACACACTGTTTGAAGGGTGATATTGAAAACCTACCGAGTTGAATAATGCTCCTATTGAAGAAGCAATGTGAACAACCACATTTTACACACCTTATTGCCTTCATAATCACCATACTGAGTTGAAATGATGCTATACACAAAACAAAACAACTACTGAAAATACAATGTTGAACAAACCAGTTGTGACATGATGCCCTCAATGATTACAATACTGCGTTGTATGACCCTATCTACTGAGACATCATGTTAACAGTCCCAAGCCGTATCTGTCAAATATTGCCTTCAGTATCACGACTACTAGTTGTATGAGCTATCTACTGAAGATCACAATGTGACCAACCAGCATAATTACATTATTGCCTTCAGTTTTGCAACGCAATACCGAGTTTGAAATGATGGGCGGCCTATGAAAGATAGCAACTGATGTGAACAACCACATCCTGTAACAATTATGCCTTCATTAATCACCATACTGATTTGGATATGCGATCTACTGAAAATAGCAATGTGAACAACCACATCGTACAATTAATGCCTTCAGTAATCACCAATACGATTGAATAGTGCTATTACTGAAAATAGCAATGTAACAACCATCATCGTCAATTATTGGCCTTCAGTAATCACCAATACTGGAGTTGTATGATTCTATCTACTGAAGATAGCAATGTGAACAACCAACATCTTGTACAATTATTGCCTTCATTATCACCCAATACTAGAAGCTTGTATGATGCCTATTTCCTGAAGATGCACTGTTACACCCGGCATCTATACAATTATTGCCTTTCAGTAAATCACCATCGAGTTGCAAGGTACTGTCTTTTTCACTGAAAATATCAATTTGAACAACCGGCATCTGTACAATGATTGCCCTCAATTGTCACAAATACTGCGTTGTATATGCTATATACTGAAGATAGCAATGTTAACAGCGGTATCCTGTACAATTTTTTTGCCTTCCAATATCAAATACTTACTTGTATGATCTATCTACTGTTCATGTACCGTTGCAACCTCGTTTGTGCAACCCAGCGTTTGTGCATAGCACACCTCATCATATAATTCTCAACCCCATATATAAACAATGTCAAATTGTCATCGTTGGATCGACATTGTAATTTAACTGCAACATGCCGCGTATTTTGTTCTAATTTTCTATTATCTTTCTTGTAACACGGACACTTGGTTTTGCAACAATTAACGTTTTAATGCTAATACAGACCGTCCGTGTACAAATTAAAAAATACATTTTAAATCAAATAAGTCCACAATCCGTCACTTGGGGCCCCGAATTCACTGGATTTTTCTGTTTTATACAGATTAAAATACTTTTTTAATTAAATAATAATAATAAAATATATAGATATATATATATTTAGATATATTCTATGTATATATATATATTATATATTTATAATATATCTTATTATAGATTAGCTTATATAATATATATATAATAGAACTGAGTGTTCAATGGTTTAAGAAATTTGCAATGGTTAAATGTTGAGGGCAATCCCTGCATTTCCATCAAATAAGTCTTACCTCTTCTACGTAATCTACCCTTCCCTTCAGGAGGCGATATGGTGAAAAGAATGCTCAGATGTCCACCAGTCCTTAAAATGACTTGCACTATTGCTTCTGGAGACGAGCAGACAAATGGCGTTATCAAAGGGGCCATGTCCCCTAAAACTTAATTTTCAATAAATTACTTGCACTGCTTTGCATCGCAAATGTCTGGTTACCACGGTTTCTTAATTAGCTTAACATAACTCTTGTAATTGCTTTCAAAATACCAAGCGTACTGATATAGAAATTAGCTAATGGCTAACGGATATAGCGACGTATGTTTAAACTTTCCCGATTTTTTATGTTTCCTCGCTGCCATGTGTCTACAAGGCCTGTACTTTCAATTTAATCAGGTCAAATCGCACATGACAAACAGCTATAGCGTCCCCACACATATTGAACCAAATTATCCTTAGGATTCCTTCTCTAACATCATATCATAGGATTAGAAGCATTTTGAAAATAGAAATTATGTTCTTTTTCTCAAGCATCAAACTGTTTATTGCCATAAATAGTAACATTATCCTTTTTTGAATATTTTTACCAAAGAACTCACTTCATGTGGAGAGCGCGTAATTTAATATTGTGAGTGCTCTGTTTTACTTGTTTAGAGAAGACTCATATGTTTGTTTTGTATGGTATGGAATATTTGTCAATATGGAATTATGTAAGTTGATAAGATGATAGCATGATACACTTCGACACAATGGGGTTTCACACTACTTAAACACTAAAAGCACCCCTTTTAGTCCTCCTTTTAAATGACATTTAGAGGGGTCCCACGTGACGGGAGTTAATGAAACAAACAAATCCTTATCACGTTTTGTGTACACGAGTTCAGCGTTATAATGACCATTTAAGATTCCGCAGTGAAGTCCTAAGGATAAATTTACAATTATATACACTAACCTTTAGGCTAACTATGTAAGAGGCAATATAATCAATTCTGAAAATACCTGTTATGAGTTCTGTGGCAATAATAATCAAGCCATCTATAAGCTGAATCAATAGGATGTTTTCTGTCAGGGCGGCGATGACCAGTCTATAACTATTGGAGTTGGCATGCCTACTTTCCTTCCTATTTATGGTTGTGACCAACGTGCCTTTTGTCGTATAGTATTAAGCACATCTTTTTTTCTCATTTATGAATATTATGAGTGGGAATCAAACTGCTTCCATTACCGTTTATTCGAAGTATCTGGAGAATTCATTTTTTGGACATCGACCTCACACACACCGCTTGCCATAATGTTGTACGAATAAAATCCTAAATCCTGTTAACGGATAGGATACAACATGCAATGCGTCTCTAGGAAAAAATAAGCACATTACGTTTAAGATGCTTCGTTTGTGCGGGGCTTTCATAACACTGATTACAACCCCTTGGGCTTTATAATATTTGCCAAGGCACGAATACAGAATTCTAAGTTCGAGCGGAGGTCTATTAAAAATTATTTATCCTTTTTTCTTTCTTATCGTTTTAATAAACGTCCCTGTCTAATAATACCTTTTATAAATATACTATGTGGTTGTTATTATTTTATTGTTATTAGTTTATATTTGATCTATAAACCATATTTTTTTTTTATTTTATTTCTCCATTTATTAGATCGAGTTTGGTTTGGGTTTTTCTGTTGCAATACTAATTAACTCTATTCTAATAAGATGATTCCTTATTCCTTACGTGGCTGCTTGAACGTTGATTTCAACCATTGTACATTTATGAGTTTTATGTTTATTTTGTTGACAGTTTGACACACTAACATTATTATTTCCCCTTTCTATTAAACATCAATTTTTCCAGCACAGCTTTGTATGAAAAGGAATTGTCCTTATTAATATTATTTTATTACACAACACACAATGCTTATTAGAACAGCATGTTTCTGTTAGAACTTAAATTGTAATAAATTAATGTAGACTGACTGTACCTTAATCAAAATGGCGATAATCACTACACGATTGATTTACAAGACCCACTGGGGTACGCATAACATTACAAGCAACACGCGCATGTCCCCCGGACACATGGTTTATAAATTCCTCGTGGCCAGGCTTACGTTATAATCGAAGGTAATACCAAACACTTCTATGTGTTGTGAGAGAGAGATATTCGTAATGGTTCCTACTCCCTTGTCCTGTATTTTTAGTAGCACGCAGCAATGTAGCAGTGAAGTTTGTAAACTGTGAGTACCGGATGTTTGGCGATAGGCCGTCTGTTGCGCGCATAGCGGCCCGTGAATTGTGAAGACTACGGATACAGTGAAGACAGAACTCTAGGGAGTTTTACACCTTAGTGCGTAGCCTCACACTGAATAAAACATGGTATGCTCCAACAACCGCTTGCTGCCGATGATATGGATTGCTATATCACATCACATCGTGGCATCGTGAACCCAACAAAATATTACGCCGGGCCGGGTTTAGAGGCTCATTATTCCTCCTTGTCGCTATACGGCCACTAAGCTACTATACTACTATACAGTAAAGGCTATCAGCTGCCGGTTAAAAGGAACATGGATGCATCTTGCTCTAAACATAAACAGCAAGACACCCCACGCACACTTAACGTTCGTCAAACTTGTGTATTGTGCGCAGCGATGTGAAATTTCCCCCATATACTTCATGATTTTTTTAAGTGTATATAATTGAATGTATGTCGTCACATCCGTAATTTCATATTAGTACGTGCACTTTTTATTTTTACTTTTAATCCAATAACGGTCCCGGCAAAATATGGTACATAGGTCATTGCCATTAAAAGAATAAGATGTCTAAGCCGTCATTAAAGTGCCGCTTCGTATGGGTCTGCAAAGATAATATAAGGCTATTGATTCAACGAAAAGCCTGCTGGAGGTCTTGCGTTAGATGGTATTATTACATTTTAATCTTATTGGGGGCACTGATTATTGTATATATTTCAATATAATAATATTGTTACGCTTATTGGGTTCAATTTACCTTGAAGTAGATATGATACATTGATTTTCTATCTCAGAATCCAAGTAAATGGACAGGAGCGATTATTTTTAGCTCATTCAGGCAAGTATCTTTCACTCTAGGAAAAGAGCATCTATAAAATACTTGTCGTACTTGTTTTGAAGTACCCTTATCCATTTATACTGTTCGCAACACTAATTTAATTTTAAGGTTTAGATTAAAGAAAGTAAAATAAATCCATTACAGTTCACAAATGGGTGAAATAAAACCATTAAATGAAAGGGGACATTCTATAAATGGCTTCGACCCCATTAGCTCTTCTTAAAATAAACAGTGAAATTAAGTAAGAATGAAATGAAGAATATTAATGTATATATTAAAGTATTCCTCTTGAGGAAGAAGTAATGCATAAACGTAGGTTTTCAAAGCTCTCTTTTGGAAATTGTCACAAATCACAAAAAAGAGTAAATAAAATCAGAATTGTGACGTTTCCAAGTACCGGTATGTACGTTTTTTAGGTGCATTTTTGAATATTGTCACAATTCTCAATAATAAAAGCAATTCTCAATGATAAAGCTATTACAATTTAAAAATGCATACATATCGTGTAATAGGGAAATATTTTTGGGTAAAAATGGGTAAATGGAAACAGTTAAATGCAACGGGGCATTCTCTAAATGTCTTTGCCAATAATTTATCTACATAAAATATTCAGTGTAATAAGAAAGGCTGGACTTAGTAAATGACAATATTAAAATCTTAAAGCATTCTCCTTGATGAATATGTTATACATAAGACTTACGTTATCAAAATTCATTCTTGTGAACATTATTACAATAAACGATCAAATCATATCAGAATTATGAGTTCGTTTTTGGATACTGTTACAATTCACAATAATAGAGTAAATCACATCTAACTGCATTTTTGGACATTATCAATATAAATAATAAAGCAATCCTGTTAATAACGCCCTTACAAGTCATCAAACATGGGTGAAATAAAACCATTAAAATGCAAAGAGACATTCTCTGAATGGCTTTTATCTTAACAGCTTTTCTGCATAAAATATTCATTGTGATTAAGAAAAACTGGGCTCAGAGTTATAACGTTTCAAAATTATTATGAAGACGTATGTCATTAATTAAAGTTCATTTTGGAACATTGTCACAATTCACAATAAAATAACAAATCTAAACAAGACATTTATAATCATTTTTTTAATCATAAATTTCATTTTTGGACATTGTAACTATTTTACAAAAATAGAGCAAATCATATCAGAATTTTAATTTTCCAAAATGAAATAGTCACAGATCTAAATTGGCCAGTACTGAAGTGAATTATCTTGTACAACACATGCACACAGTCATGCTTTCACCAACAAACCGCCACACACAACTCTCACACACCCACGAATATTTCGAACGATCCGATTTGTATCAAACTGTCTGTATTGGAATGTTACAACAGACATTTACTCATATACATTTACTTATCAGCACAATAGTATTTAGCAGTAGGATACTGTTCCCCCATATATCCTGTGGACTCTATCAGTATTTCCCCCTTAAATATACTCCAAAAGTCAAACAAAATACAAAGCATGTATTTAACATTACTATTTAATAGCATGAAGAAATTGAACCTATTTTGAGAGGAATCTTTGCAAATCTAAAAATTTACCCCAGGATGACCTTCGATCATTTTAAGCCTACTGTGTTAAAAGTAATAGTGCAAGATATAGCAAACTATACTTTTCTTCATTCCGAAGTTACCAGAGTTCTCTCCCACAAGTAACATCTTAGAATCGTCATGTCAGGTCAATTTGTGCCTGCTACTGGTAACCTGTAAGCCAGTACTACCTGTTTCAGGCTCGAGCCGTCGGCGACTAAACCGCAACCCACACTTTTTACAGGAGGGAGAAGTGTGTGGAGGATGACTGGACATCTTGATGAAATTAAAAATAAGATTCATCTTTAAGGCGTCGGCTCTACTGCCATCCAGAAATTCCATCTCATCATATGGACAGACTAAGTTCATTAGCTCGGTAAGGCAATTAGTCTAGGAGAAGGAACTTTGATATAAAATACCCCTTCCAACCCGCACCAGGCCAGCGTGGAAGGTGTAGGCCAAGAATCAGAATGAAGAGTGAATTGAAAAATGGACACCAATACCACATAGGTATGGAAAGCAAAAGTTTAGCAGGTGTGAGTTTCTTCATCCACAGAAGTTGGAGGAGTAAATGAAAGGCTGGCTCAAATTACCATAAAACTGAACAAGAAATACAGTATTAAGGTAATCCAGGTTTACGCTCCAACATCAACGCATGATGATGAAGAGGTTGACAAATTGTATGAGGAAGTGGAACAGGCTCTCAAATCACCAAAAACTCATTACAACCTATTAATAGGTGACTTCAATGCTAAGGTAGGACTTAAGCAAGACGGGGAGGAAGAATTAGTAATGGGAAAATTCGGATCAGGATTCAGAAATGACAGTGGATAAAAGTTAATTGACTTCGCTGTCAGCAACAAGCTTAAACTTATGAACACCTTTATGAAGAAGAAAAAATCCAGGAGAGGAAAAGAAAAAATCCAGGAGAGGGACGTGGAGAAGCCCGTATGGTCAACAAAAAGAATGAAACTTGACTATTCTGGACAAAATGCCAAGGATCATCCAGACGTTACCGTAAATCAGACAAGGTGAACACGAACGTGAACAGTTAAGGTGAAAGTAGATAAAGGTTGGAAGAATGAACGTTAATGAAGCTAAAACACCAAAAGGCCGATATAGACAATCTTGCAGCCAGGAAGAAGGACAATTTCCAACTTGAACTACAAATCGCTTCCAAGGACTCCCGGAAGCGGAAGACAGTTCCGACAACCTTGAGGAATGGAATGACAAATGGTTGACATTGGTCCCTGAGTTCTCTAAAAACAGTAGGGAAAAAAATGAAGACGCGAGAATCCAAAACCCGACATACCAACTACAACTTATGGAGAAGAGTAGGAATATTGAAGCGAGATTGAGTGGATTCCAGAAGTGGAATACACTGAACATGCAAGAGAAAAAAGAAAGAAACTTCAGACAAGAAATCGAAAGTACAATACTGAAAAATTCAGGAGACAAGAAAACAACCAACAGTTTGAAGAAAACTAATCAGAGGCTGGGAGGTAGATAGAAAGCAGAAGATCAAATCACTACTAGACAAAGATGGGGAAGAAAGCACAGATCAGGACACGATTCTGAAGAGGATTGACGAATTCTGTGAAGGACTCTACACAGACTTGTTAAATCAGGTGACTGCAGTTTAGCCGTAGAGTCAGAAGAAAATTTACCCACGTTACACAACTGGGAGGTTCAACATGCAGTCAAACATGAAACGAGGAAAAGCTCCTGGACCTGAAAAAATTAAGTGACCTCCATTAAAGACAGGGAAAGTTCCAGAGAAGTGGCAAAGAAAAGAAGCTAACATGATCATTATGTTTAAAAGAGCGAATAAAAGGAACCTAACAAACTACAGACCCAACAGTCTCCTTCTCAAAAGTCTAACAAAGCATGCACCAAAAGCCTAACAAACCAGAAAACATACTTGATAGCATTCAAACCTAGAGAACCAAGCAGGAATTTAGAAGTATATGGCTACTCAACTAAAAACCATATTCATTACTCTAAACCAACTAAAAGGAAAAGTCAGAAATACCACAAAACGCTTTGTTTAGCATTCATCGACGATTGAAAAAGCGCTGATTCAAGTAGAGAAACAGTCAGTACGACATTATTCCATATTCTTTTATTATCATTAAAAAACATCAAAATAACAAGAAAATAAATATACCAGGGCACTGCTGAACTCCAAAAGGAGAGCAGCAGACGGAGGGGGAAACAATCGCCAATTACATGAACAAATTCATAACCAACTCACACAAAATAACTATTGAAACGTGAAAAAAACCCATGGAGGTGTGGGGTGGGGACAGCCGACGCGCTGAACAGGAAGAATTAAAATCTCAGATATGGGGGGAATCCCAGTTAGGCCCATTTCGAGCGTTCCAAATGGAATAGCACATGTGATGGCAATTTTGCTCAGATTTTTGGCAAGGCTTTTTGTTCAGATTACCATCAAGAAAGTGAAAAAACCTCGCCCAATCTATCATATTGTCAGCTGTCACTAACCCTTTGAAACCAATCTCAATGCAGTTAAGATGACAATTTATACCCCTCCGGATAATATCGGACTGAAGTTTCATACCGAGATGTTTTGAACTCAGGGCCTTTATGAATGTTTAGTTTCAAATGGAACCGTAATCTCAACAATAATGGATGGACTTTTTTGTATTGTTGATAAAATAATATCCGGTCTTGGGCAGTAGGCAAAATGCTTGGTGGGAGGGTACCTCCAATCACGGTATAACCAGGAAGACTGCATATATTTTGAAATTACTTGGGAGTTTTTAATCAGGTTATATTGAATGTCCTGGATTCATATGAATAATAATACTGTTGTGTCTCCATGTAATAGCGTCCCTGCTGTAAAGTATTTTTTACAATTTTTAGTAGCATGGAGGAGTGTTTGGGTGTTATAAGGTTTGTATTTTACATGTACCCTCTTCCCCAATTCCGAAGATTTGGTGAAAGTGGGCAAAAAATCTTTATACAAGATTTTCACTGCAACGCTCAAAACGTTTCTTGGTAAGTTAGAAATATGGATTGCCATGTACGATCCGACTTTTCAGCTTCGATAACTTTAAGCATGTTACCATTGGACAACCAAATGGCCCGAATATAGTCTCTCACTGTTTCATATTGGTCGTTTTTGAGGATTTGTTTGATGTTACATTTAATCTCACTACCATTTAGAGTTTGGTGCTTTAGAATCTTTGGAAGCATTCTGGGAAGATGTTGTATTCCACCGCTTACTACCAAACTTATTTTTTTTGGCCTCTTTTGTTTTCCCTACTGATTCTCTCATGATTGACTACAAGAACATTGAGATTCATCAGAAATTCATCGAAATTTTCAAGATATTTACAACCAACCGCACTATCACAGTTCACTGCACAATAGAGTGGAAGATTAACATCAAGAAAGCGTTCAACAAGGAGACACAGTTTCACCTTAACTATTTAGAACTTATTTGGAGAGCATATTTCGTTCACTTTACTGGAAGCAGAGAATAATATAACGGAGTAAATGTTTAATCATTGAGGTTTGCAGATGACACTGTAGTTATTGGGAGCGGCTAGGTGATGTAGAGGATATGCTCAAGGAACTTGCAGATGCCCGCAGACGTGTGGGCAGAAGAATTGCAACATGAAAAAAACAAAAGTTATGGGCAATTCACTGGTAGCCCAACGACCTGTTACTGTAGACGGGAACAGATTGACGAAGTAGAAGAATACATCTATTTGGGGCAGAGACTTAGCCGAAGGAAAGAGTCAGAACCGGAGATAGGAGGAGAATTAGGTTGGGTTGGTGCCGAATATGGGAAAACCATGCGTAAATCATGAATGAGAATGAAGAGAGATTCTAAAAAGGAAGTTATTCAATCAATGCCTTTTGCCAACAATGACTTATGGAGGCAGAGACATGGGCATTGACAAATAAATTGGAGAAGAAGATAGCAGCAGCTCAACAACATGGAAAGCAATATGTTTGAAATTACCGGGATAAGAAGAAAACAAATGCTTGGGTAATGACATACACAAGTCCAAGACATTCTGAAAATCATCAAAACTTAATACTGGATGTGTCATACACAATCCGCAGAAACAGATAATAGATGACGTGCTACAACATCTTGGAAAGCTATGGATGAAGGAGAGTGGAGGCAGGCACGTTAAGATGCAGGAGACATTGAAAATTATTGGGTACAGTGCACTGGCAGGGAGCAGCAAGAGATCGAACACATGCAGAAACATGCTGAGGCTTTCGTCTATTGAATGGATCCCTTAATATGGCAATCCAGAATTATTTCGTTCCTCGAAATCGACGATTACACGACTAGTTATAAGCCATCGCATCTTTTCCTGCTGTTACGTGTGTCTGTTTTGCCGATTTTTCCAGTTCAAAGACAAATTTATGGCGAGTATAAATTAAACTCTTTGGTTTAAAATTTGCATTGATAGGGTGATAATTTTGAAACTTGGCTGTGGATGTCACGAATTCAACGGCTTTGCCTCTTCATTCTGGAGTTGATTTCACCAGAAATGTTGAGAATCCATCATTAATATCAATTAAGGTGTCTAACTTCACGTTCATGTTGTTGCGGAATTAAATGGAGACGAGGCGATGTAAAAAAACTATGTCCTGGTTGGAAATGTTACTTTTGAAAACTGTTAAAACTGGTGATTTTGGTAGTTACAAAAAAATCACACGTATTTTTTATTCTATTTTAATGCAAACAAACAACATCCCTGCAAAATTTACGGTAATTCTGTCGAAGACAAGCAAGCATTTGGCGTTGACATTATCAAATATTTTACGTTGGTCTTCTAATATATAATAATCCTACGATTACGAATGAACGCACTTAGTCAGTATGTAACATAAGCTTGAACGGGTAGGTCATATTTATAATAAGGGAAAATGTCCTGCCGGGGAATCGAACACATGATCTGGGATGTGGCGAAAACTGCACCTTACTACTGACCATGATATGGCTTACACTCAATAATAAGGCCAACACAACTGTAAACTTTACATATTCTCTTCATCATATGCCTAAAGTGTTGTTTTTCACCAAAAGTCTTTTTTATGAAATATTACCTAACGAGGCTATTAGCCTTATGGAAAATACATATTAGCTCACAGGAATAACATATTACTCAAGAAATACCAACGTTAACCATATAGGAATGCATCAGTATACTCACAGCAAACATATTCAGTATGTTATGTTATTCACAGCCTGTATTTCATTGGTTGAATTGCTTACCTGTAAAACAAGATTGTTTAAAATCGACCATTGAACACGTCAAAGCGGTATGTTGATGTACTTTGATGTTCACGAAGCTTGAAGACAGAGCAACTATCATTCTTTTTGGATAAACAGACGACAGTCTCAATTTCCGTCGAAGTGCATTTTGTTTGTATAATCGATATGGTTGCAATAAAATTACATGCTAGTGGTAAAGCTAAGAACAAAACAGGTTTTAAATAGGGCAATTTTTGTGCAAAAAGTCGGGATACCTACATTTATATCATCATAAAATGACAGTTTTAAGGTAATTTTTAACTAGCTTTAATGTCCGTTTTCACGCAGAATGGTAAAGAGGATACATTGCGTCGCTGGGCGGGAAAAACCTCATATGTGCATCTGACCTTTAAGAGCAAAACCTCACATGAAGTAAAAACGGTAACATGACAAAACCTCATATGTAACATTTCCAGGAGACCCAAAAAAATGAGTAATTTGCTGTAATGCCTTGTGCATGAAAGGTTTTCCTTTCTAAATATATTTAGACAATTATTTACTCCAGATTCTGAAATGAACTGCCATATGATTTACTGTCATATTTGGCTTGAAATTCAAGCTAGAACCCGATGTGACCAAAATGCACATATGAGGTTTTAGCACTGGGGCCCAATTTTTACATATGTGGTTTTGCATTTGACCTCTGGAGTTACATATGAGGTTTTTCCCGCCCAGCGACGATTGGTAAAAGAATAAATAACATGTTCCTGTATACTCTTTACAAACACTGCACCAAAACGATGTAAAAATATGTTGGCGTATTTACAACCAAATTTTGATAGCATTGTCTTTTGATGTTGTTTGATATTTAAAAAGGTAAATTGCAAATATTCTTCCATTCATTATTTGATATGGATTTGTCTAGTTCTCGTTGTTACTTAATTTGTATAGTTGTTGATTTCTTAACATTTTCTTAAATTAAGTTATAAAAAATCTTGCAACTTTTTATATAATTTACAAAGTAAGTCCACAGCAGTTGGTTTGAATAGTTTGCTTTTACTTTTGATGCGATTTACAATACCCTCTGCCATCCAAAATAAAGAATCATTCCATTTTTGCTAGATATAACATTTAGCAAATACTACTACTATGTTATATCAACTTATAACGTATTTGTTGCCAATGTTTAAGGTCTCATTTTATCAGACATATTCTTTGCATCGCTGTTCGTTTCACCAGACTTAATGTTATTAAACTTATTTATTTCAAGTTTAAAATGTTACATTTGGTTATTTTTGCTCAGAATATTAGAACAATGCATCAATCTTTAGTTTCCTGTTTCAACTTTTCTCATACAAGATATCTTAACTAAGAGCGTTTTAAATGGGAGACAAGATGGAATAGTTTGACATTACTAAACTCGTAATCTTGTATCAACTGAGTGATTTTGATTTGTTTGTTAGAAACTACTATTCTGTTTTGTGACCAACATTTTGCAAGTAATGCTTACAGCTGATACATTGGTAAAAAAATAAACATGTTTCTATATATTTAAAAAAAATAAATCTGCACCATAACGATGTATGTATTGAATGTATATTATGGCGTATTTACAATCTAGTTTTGATAGCATTGTCTTTTGATGTTGTTTGATATTTAAAAAGGTAAATTGCAAATATTCTTCCATTCATCATTTTATATGGATATGTTTAATTCTCGTTGTTACTTAATTTGCCCATTTGTTGATTTCTTAACATTTTCTTAAATTAAGTTATAAAAAATTTTGTTATATATATATATATTTACGAAGTAAGTCCACAGCAATTGGTTTGAATAGTTTGAAGTTTTGCTATGACTTGTAATTGATTTCCAGTTACCTTTGATACATTTAACAATACTCTTTAACAAAACAAAGAATATGACCATTTTCGTTGAATACATCATTATGCAACGAAAGATACTATTTATTATATCAATTTGTCACAGATTTGTTGGCAATTTTTATTATAAGTATTTATCACTAAATCAAGGGTGTGACCATGTTTATGTGTGGGTCCATGGACATGTTGGCAAAAGCCTTGAGCACGTTTACGCGGATAAGTCGCGCGTTAAAATATTGAAACTATTAATATTAAGTGTCTTTCAGCGGCTCCTGAAAAAATACTTATCTCCTAATATTTAAAATTTTGTTGATTTGGATTTGTTAGTAATCTATATGCTGTATTTCGTGTTGTATATTAATTTTGTATTTTAAACATTTTTAGTGCTTAAGGGGTTAAACGGTACCCAGGATTTGTTTTTCGATGATTTCTCACTCGTGAAAAAGATTTTCGAAAACTAGTTTTTGTAATTAATCGATGCGATTCTTTCCATAAAAAATACTATATACAATTGCTTTTCCGTTAACGAGATAATAAGCTTGGGTCCCTAGGAAACCACTCCCCCCTTAGGCACCAAAGGGCGTGTGATTTTAAAAATATAAATTAGCAAACGTTGCCAGAAATATTTTTCTGCTAATGTATGTTCATATGCATGAAACAAAAATGAATTTCATCATCGAGCGATACGCGCCATTGCTGTACAAACCGAAGTTACTGCCCCGACAAAAAAACTACACAAGAATTACAAAATGGTAACGTTTATGCTAAATATATGTAAATTGGTCATTCTAGAACAGATATAAACACCAAAATGGTTTACAAAGTGTACGCTGTGGAAGCAGAGTAGTGCAAAAATTGTTGCTCCATTTTGAGCGATTTTGATGCATTTCGAAAACAACACGCAACGATTTGCCCCTAATTTCCAAACGACAAACATAAACTCATTTTATACTGCACCTTTGGCATTGGCTTATGACCCTCAAAGGTGGTTTGAGTTTCATTTGAAAATTCCCTCGGAGAAGTGGTTTTCTTAGGGGGTCCATGAACCCCCTCCCCCTTAGTCACCAACGTGAGTGAAAACACATTAGGCACTTAAGTGTTAAAGTATTTGCTGTAATGAGTGAATAACAAAAGCCAATTTCTCCCTAAGGCACAGGGTAGCAATATATATCCTACATTAGGGAGACAATTGTTTTTCTTATTCACTAATTTAATACGTTAGGGAGACATTTCGTCGTCTCCTATTAAAGGGTAACCACTAGAATAAAAAGGATAAATATTAATTAATAAATTAGAAACGAACTAATTATAACCTAATTAATAATTAAATTTCCCCTATTCCATGTTAGAGTTTATTTATTTTTATATTATATATTCAATTTAAATAATCACACAATTTACGTGTCGTCTTGGCACACCGCGGCCGGCCATTGTTGAATTTGGCAAACCTTGGCAAATCTTCTTCACTGTCCTAGGGAGTTATCAACCAAATTTCATAATAGGCTAAGACTGGAAACTCCACGTAAACACAGTGTAGATAGCGTTGATCGGATTTTTGTACATTGCGGTACACTGGAGATTGCGCAAAATACTGGCCTATCGTAACGATTTACGCACCAAAATTTCCTAACTAAATTCTAGTTTAGATGGATAGTTTATAAGATAGTTTATTTTGGAAAAAGACAAAAAAAACGTGAAAAATAACAACAATACAAGCATTTTTCAACCTTATCAGCTCTATCAGCTGGCTCAATTCTCGATTGCTGATGTCAAATCATGCCACACGTCAGGCTTACAAAACTAGTGAGCTAGGGGTTATTTTTTGTCAGAACCCGTTTCGAACATCAGATGACCAACTGATTCGTTGATTTCGGATATCCAAGGTATCCGCGAAACCGTTTTTCATTTCCTTGTTCAGCTAATGCTAACACAGCGTTTAGCTGCTAGGGAGTCCCATTGCGTAGCGCATGTCTACGAATAGCCGGCCAATTAGCGATGGGATACGGAATAGGTGGGGGCTGTGTCCCAGCACTAGAGATGCTATGGGAGCGTAAATGTGATATGTATACTGGTACATAGGTTACATCTCCCTACTGTTTGAATTCTTTTGTGCCATTTATTCAAGTCGAGATGTCAAGTCACACATTTTTCTACTCGGTATTTTTCACAACAATGTCCAGCACATTTTACGGCAATTCAGTATTTATTAGTACAAGTTATACAATGTCTTAGGTGTAATACTAATACTCTTGTTTTCCCTTGACCACAATTGGCAACATCGTAAGTATAAAATGAACGCAGGCTAATTAACATTTTAATTTATTGAAAATCTGTATGGCGTATATCCGATAATTCTGCCTATCTTGCTAATATAATAGATAATACATTGCTTTACTCTTGTATTATATAACAGTTTGCCCGCCTTTTGCTGACCCCCACTAAAGTTCGTGTTAACATGACTGATATTATTTGAAATAACATATCGCTCTTTCGTGAAAGAAGATGTCCTATAGCACGACAAAGAAAAAGATTCCAAGTAGCAAACCGGCAGAATATAAGGTACATCTTTAATATTTTGCGTGTTTATTTTGGTCATTTACCTATGATATGTGAATTGTTGAGGTGAAATATATTACAACAAATCACAAAAACAGTCCCATGTTATGCCTTCGAAACTAAAGTCAAGTGATAAAATGTACGTATACAGGGTGTCCTCTCACTTCCCCGTATGGAATCTGTATTTGGATCTAACGGGTAACCATGGTAATGACGTATCACAAAGATGGAAATATTTTCTGTATAAATTCTTAAAATGGTCGGTAGTCAAGTAAGGTAACTAAGTTAACTGTTTATATTTGTAACTCTATTTATGGTTACTTCACAAATTGTTTTTGTATTATTATATTTTTATCAAAATTTGCCATGGATTTAGATCTCTCGGATCACATTATGACAGAAACATTTTTATTCACCGCGATACTTGCTTAAGTCGTAATTAACCTGCAGCTAATCGTCAATCAAGAAATATCTATATAATAATATGCTAATAGTGGAATAAGGCGGAAAAATGTCTCATGCATGAAGTAATAATGGGTTGTACAATGGCCTATCTATAGTAAACTCTGTTACAGATCTCGAAATTGCATAAATTTGCGTAATTAAATATCCTACCTTTGGTATTTATTTTTCTTATTTATTTAATTAATGAAATAAAGAGCGATATTACCATAAAACTTGGGGAATAAATTCGCCTTAACGTCACTTGCTACGCATAACAAGTGATTTTCCGCCTAAGGCACATAATAGCGTGATGAAAATTACCAATAATATTAATGATAATAAATATAATAACAATATAAACTAACCGGGCTATCTCTAGCTGAATCTGGTCAAACAGCCTGTTGTACAAATTCTAAAAAATCTGAAATCTTAATTTGCGACAATAAATATTCAAATCCATTATACCTTCCTTCCATGACCTAATTAAAGCGATAATAACACATTTTGAAGAGCGCCCCCAACTTTAAAATTTGTGATATTTAGCACAGTATGTTGGGTATTTACCGGAAACTATACCTGTTAATGGAATGCTCAAAGTGTGCATGCGTCATAAAAAGATGATTTTTTGTAATTAGATTTGAAGATCCGCGATCCTAATTCAACGGCAGCGCACGAACGATAAATTTCTGTCTATCCATTTTGAAGTAGCACAATCTCACGAAAAAAAGATAGTTTATTACAATTACCAGTGTACGTGGAAAAACTATTTTTTTTTTTTGAAATGGGCGCTCTTAAAAATATCAAAATGGTCAAAATAACCCTATACATTCCAAGTTACACGTACCCCTCTCGCGTATGACTTTGAAAGGTGTCTGTTGCCTGTTACCTAGACACGTAATCGGTCACCTACTCTGACTTCCTCTGAGATATTCCATAATAAATAAACAAGAATTGGCACTTCAACATGATCAAGCTAAGTCGGAAACGTAGTTTATTGCTATTTTTCTTGTGAAATAGACATTTGTGTGGTTTGCGGCAATTTGAATTCTACCATCATGACCATGGAGAGTATGAAAGACCTAGCTGTCGTAAGTGGTCATAGTTTCCCTGCAATGGGGACTTTACTCCTGAGTATGTAATTGATAAGCAGTCCCTGCACAAAAGAATTATTCCAGAACCTAATTATAGATACTTCAGTTATCCGGTTTAATTTCAATGATTTGAATTGACCAATTTCATATAGAAAAATACAGGTTTGCCATAAGATCGTGGGTCGATGTATTGCCTATATTACAGAACCCTCGAGAAACTACGTTCGCAGTGAGGGTACATTGTGTTGTGCGATGATAATCGATCTTAGGAGGTTTATAAGGAAGGAGTGTTGACTAATTGTATTTGGTTTTATTTAACCTTAAAATTCTAAGGGTAGAATGCTGAAATGTTAGAATGTTGCAAATTGTCTACCTTGGTCCGGACAAAGTAGTCCATTGTCTACCGTGGATTGAATGTGTCTGGAAAAACCTCAATCTTCCACATTGTATTGTTTTTAATTTAAGAGGTGTTGAAAGCTAATAATTATATGTACAATCGCATCTCTAACATACGTATGCAATAGGAAAGCATAATATAACATGATAATTATAGATACAATAAATCAGGAGGAATGGCACATGTGCTCTGCAGCCTAATGTAACTCATTTTTCATAACCAGATTCACAAACTTGCACAATTAATAGACACGATACATCAATGAATCAGTACCTACATGAACCAAGAAATAAAAGAAATCAGTTTGCGCTTCATATTTGTATGCATTACAACATCATAACATTTCATATATATCTACAAGTATAAGTTACACCTTCAAAATCGAAACAGGTGTATAGCCATGTTACATGCAAGAACTAGGCCGAGCTTCGACGCAAAACTAGATCTGTTTACCCCTGGATATGATATCTAACTCCAGTTCCCTGTTTGAAACGGTTAAAGGAGAACCTTCATGAAGAATAACATTACACAATTATGCAAAAAAACAATTATTGAACAAATATGGAGTGTTTTCATGAGAAACAGAATTATAGTTAACCATAAAAACAATTAAAACATTTTGTCTGACCCAGCGCTATTTGAAATTCGCGCTACTGTATTACTGGGATAGGTGATTTGGGTGTTATGCGATACGGACGGCCACAGTAGCGTCATACTTCGTCACACATGATGCTTTCGTAATGGTTGTTTCCTATGGCATGTATGACCTAACGTGCCGTTCGTATCGCATAACACGTTACACACAATCGCCGATTTTTAATAGCAAACATGGTCATACTAGATGGTTTTAATTCATTGTTTGGTTTGAATAATTCCGTTTTTCTATGAAAACCACTCAATATGTGGTCAATAATTATTGTTATATTGTGTGCGTTTAATATATTCGTGTACGGGTTTCCTTTAATCTTCTCTATGAAGTCTCCGTCAGCTTAAAACGTGAAAGTTAGTTGAGTAAGCGGTGCAATTCCTGTTTCTTTTCCAGAACTATATACCAACCCGCTTCTTTTCACAGACTGTTATATTCGGTAATAACGGTAGTTCTAGTACAATAGTAAAACCCATTGAGGTTCGGTAGCGATGAGCACAAATGTAGTATTGTATCCCTTGCATACTCCTGAAACCCTTCGCTTGTGACCCGAAGCGTTTTTAATTTCTGGTCCACATAGATTTGTTTTAAATTGTCCTGAATCACGGTGCAATAATCCATCTTATTTTAATTAAATTTTACGAATATCCACAATGCTTGAGTTTGAATAACGTTCAGAATATATATTAAGTATATGTGACTTGACGATTATCTTGACAGAATCTTGCGTTATAGGAAATGTCCATCATACAACCCACAGATGATACATCATGGATATAAGGTGAAATACTACTGACCAAAATACAAGGAACAATGATATCGATTTCCATCTATCTTAGTTTAATATGCTGAATCATAGTGGGTCCATGCCATCATAAGTTGAAAGTCAATTGATAATTAGATATCTGTCAACAAAAAAAAAAAAAAACAATGTTCTCCCATATCATTCACTGTTTTGATTTGTTTTGCAGAGTTCATTTGTTTGGCGTCCACTGTGTAAAAATAACTGTCAATCTTGCTTTTGTGTGGTGTGTGTGGTGCATTTCCAATGCTTTTGGACAATGGAGCACGAAAGGAAATCTTTTGTGCTCAGAAGGTTGTTACAATGTGTTTTACAATGTATTCATCATCTGAAAGAGCGGTTGTTTGGATTCCTCGAAGGTTTTTGTGTGTCACGATGTGGGGGGGGGGTGCATGTGTGTGTGGTGTGTGTGGTGAGTGTGTGTGTGTGTGTGTGTGTGTGTGGGGTGGTAGTGGTTTGTAGGTTGGGCGGGTTTGTGTGTCTGTGGTGTTCGCGCGCGTGTGTGTTCAGTACACGTGCGTGTATTGTAATGAGAGTTCCATAAAAAGTACCGCCAATTGATCGTGATTACAGCAGAACCTGTCGTATTTGTGAAATCAAATAACACTTTTTTTGCTCAACGTTCCTGCAACCTTTCATTCATGCATAATTTGGGAGTACAAGGGATCGATTTGATACACGGACCATACGATCCAGTCCAATCTTTAAATAGTTGCATTTTTTTCAATGTACAAGCTTCATTCAGGCGTTCATTTGACTTTGATTTTCACTTCAAGCAAACTCTGGCCCTGTTTACTGGTTTGGTAAAATATGTTTTCATATGAAACAATAAATCAACGCTGAGTTGTAAATGTATCACATGCTCTATGACGCGTGCGAGTGCTTTGTAATGATCATTGCGGGAATGTTAAGTAACACGCACTTTTATTAAGTGTTATTATC
>JAMKCH010004211.1:0-36382 GCA_023653785.1 Ophioderma brevispina
TGGTGATGTCTCAACCGATTCAGAACCAGAAATTCGGATTAATCCAAGGTTGCCTTGCGAAGTGCGGCTACCCGGAAGTCAATATCAGATTGGTAGAACAGCACAACAGACAATGGAACCAATGCACATACAAGGACCTTGCAGAACCCACTGTCTGCCCAATGTTGGAGCAACAACGCACAGACAAGGAACTTGCAGAATTATTGACGCATCCAAACATTGTACCACAAAACATCTCTATTTCATTACAATACAGAGAACCACCTTCAGCAGTTTTTTGACAATGCTTTTGCATGCCTTTGGCAAGGTTGTCACATACAGGACTGTGAAGCTGCATTTTGCCGACCCATTCAGCTGGACCCCATCTGGTAGTTCGGAGCCTCGGCAGCAATCTTGTCCCAGCAATTGTCATGCCCCAAATATGCTGTTTCTGTTAGAGTGTTGATACAGTGCAGCTGAGGTAGGTGGAATGATCTCAATGGATCTTGTTCTTTGTACACGAGGTTCACAAATCTTTCAATGTTGGCATTAGTTCTTCTTTCAAGGTATCTTCATAAAGAGGAGTTTCCTTCAAGTTTGCAACATTTTTACAAACATCAGGGAAGATTTCGCTTGCTTCCCATGCGGTGTTCTTTCCTGTGTGCAACCGGTGAAGGTGTGAAACATCACAGAGACAAGAGTTCCTCTTGTCCTAGGGTCGGGGCAATAGTATGTGCTGTATGGAATCTGCTATCCTTACGGGTACCAAATGCTAGCCAGAGTTCAGTGGGTGGGGACTGGCCTGAAGAAGGCTACAGAAAAAAAAAAAATCACAATGGTCTGTGTCCACGTACGCAGCATGCCCTTTTGGTATCCTTGACCTCAGCATTGGCTGCATGAAGTAGAAGCGCTTCTTCATGTGTGGCAAAAACGAGATCAGATAGTTAGATTGTTGTTATCATGATTATTCCCACCATCATCCCTGACAGAACACTACCTACTACCGCTAGCTTAGAGTCTTAAACTCATGAAGGGATGCAATGCATACAAAATATAGAAATGGAGGGTTCTACAGTTATCGAATAATAACAAATGAAGAATGAATGAAGGAAATGAATGCTTAAACAATCCAAAATACTTTTTTGGATAATTTTTAACAGTAATGCCTCACATGACCACGTCCATTTTCTGGTATTTGCCATTTGTAAACAGATTAATAACTCTTATTAAATACTAACAAAGTGACTAGCAGCTATTGGAATCGATAAAATTTTAGAAATACACATTGACCGCACAGGCAGCCACATAAAAGTTACCTTGTAGAAGGGCCAATAGGACCGTGAGGTAAAAATTGACAAAGAAAATCAGCAGTAAATTTAAGGCATGTTATTAAACATTTATGGTGGCAGCCATTTTTGAACATCGCAGCCCTATATTGGTTATGTGATACACACGAGACAAAAAGTAAATGTTTAACCATACCGAAACACCAATATGTTTAGAATGTTGATTAATAATCTTATCCATACCAACGACCATAAACTCAATTACCTACTATTTCCAGGACAGTAGCTGCCATTTTTAATTTGGCCAGCCATTTTGAATTAGGGCAGCCATTTTGATATATGTACAATTGGCATTTACAACAAAAAATGTAGGTTGGATATGTTGAGGGCCCAAATTTTTAGAAAATCACAGAACCATGGTTACACTGTAAACTACAAAAATAAGCAGCTTTTTTCTGTGAGCGGCAGCCATTTTGAATAGGCCCAATGTAGGCGCCATTTTGAATTTCAAACTAGGGATTTGGTGAATAACAGAAAATGAAGTTAAAAATTTTAAAAGTTAAATCAGTCTTATCTGACTATATAATAAGTTTACAACCACATATTGCAATAATTATGCCTGTTTATAGGTGGCGGCCATTTGAAAATGGCGGCCATATTGGAAGGAACTTAAATTGGACCCAGACCAGATTGTTTAGTATATCAATAAGCGACCTCTGTGCCAAAATTTGGGTCTTTTCTAACCCAAATGCACAATACTTTCACCATTCTGCAATGAACTAAAAATGTATTTAGGCTAAATCGATCATTGCTAAGAGTATGGTGATTGCAGTCCAAACTATTTGAAAACGAACTTGTCGAAACACAATCAAGACTGACGCATAGTGAGTAAGAGGAGCTTGGGCCACCGATGCATTTTCATATCATTACCCTAGAGAGGTATTTAAGCCTTGTGATATTATGACAATGAGGAAAGGGGGGGGAGTCCAAAACCAAGATCGCCATAAAGCGCAGCCCGGCGTGTTCCGCGATGCTATCAGAATATGTCGCGCCATTTGTAACTGGAGATTTCAATTCTGCTTCTGACTGACGGATAGTACAAGTCACAAAGCGCAGCATAATGATCGACGGAAGCGCAATTCATCCTCCACCGGATGTCCCCATAATAGGACCGGTTAATAATTCGTCACAGTTATGCATAATGGACTTATCCTTTCTTAACAATACCTCAAAATATGAGTGTGATCGAGAGATTGCGAGAAATATTCACACCTAAGTATTTATAGGAATCACACTTTCCGAAATTAAATTGTCCCCAAGTTTCCACAATTTAATGTTGTCAATTCTCTGGCTTGTAATTAGGACTTTGGACTTATCGTGATTAAAACTCAACTTCCACTTATTGGCAAAATCGGCAGCTAAGTTTAACATACTATTAAGTTCATTTTCGTCATTCGCCAGTACAACAACGTCGTCTGATATTGGATTTGATTCCTTGACCTTCATGCACATTCTTCAGTCCACAATGCAAGTTGAAACCATCTCGCAAAAAAGGAGCACTTCTGGTCCGATAAAAACAACACACTTTATCCGTTTTTGTCATAACGGGACATTAATGTTTTCCCCTGTTATAATCATCCCCAGATGCGTTCAGATTTCCAATATTTTTTCCATTTTATTCACCAACTTGCTCCAACTCTTTCCAAGCACACTCATTATTACATTTCCTCAATATGATACCCCCATTTAGGAACATGGAATATTCCGGATTGACAAGTCTCTAGATGTGCTTCATTTCTTGAAATAACTTGCCTCAGAAATCACCCAAAAATCCACCTTTTTCCTCCACCAAAACACAACACAAGCCTTTCGGCCCTGGAGAAGACTTCAACACATAACATATCCAATTTATAGCTCTAACACCACTCCCTCTATCCAAACTGTTGACAGAAGTCCAAATTTTTCTCACAATGCAAAAGGCAGTACCTACCCCCAATATGTGTACACTTACTGTCTTCTGTCAGCACATTTTTGGATTTTCAAAAGTAGACCAATTTTAATATACAGACATACGTCTGATAATCATTGGATAAGCTGGTTCGTATGAGGGCATATGGGAGGGCATATGGGCGGCCATTGGGGTCAAAAATGTGGCAGTCAAAAATGTGTTCCGATCGCCTCTGGGACCCCCTGATTTACCCGGAAGTAGTATAACTATACATTTTGATATCAGATGAAAGGCCGTATTATTATCATCCCAAAATTTCAGCTCCCAAATCCACTTCTTTGCAAAGATATAAACAAAAACTGCCGTTTTAGTGGTATAACCATCAATATTAGCACAGTAGTGAATAGGGCCTTGCGATGTGCATTATCGCTTCTATTATCAAAACCGCAAATTCGTTTCCCACGATACTTGGTGGTAAGTGTATGCAAGTGCCAAGCTCTCATATCAAATAGAGAACACAATACACATGAATCGGAACACCCACCTTTAAAAGGACCGATGCCCAACTTCAGCCCAAGGGTGCAGGGAGGGCCCATCCTGATTTTTTTTTAAGGATTTTATTTTTTTTATTTGTTTTGTATATACATTGGATGCATCCTGTTGGTGAGTGCAATTCCAAATAAATAAATAAATAAGTTTGATTTTATGTTAATTGAACCTACTGTGCCCTGAATCTAGTGAGGCATACCCCACTGTCCCTGCTTTTTCGAGACAGATGTAGAAAGTAAATAACCAGCCAGTTACAGAGAACACCGCGATAAATTGACAAAAAACATCGAGTTGGGCAAGCACAACTACCTGAATCCGACGACAGACCGAGACCGTGGGCCCGGAACCGTGGGACAGTCTAAACTGGCGTAGACTGTACCCCAGTCTCGGCTCTATCTCTGGGTTTAGAGCGCACTTGGTTAAAAGAGAATGCTAAACTAAAAACTTGAGGACTTTTCAGCTTACCACCCCCTAGCTGGACAGTCCTGCCAACCAACTTGTCAACAGGACGCGAATTTGCACAGGGCTCCTGGAATTAACTCTAGGTGGGGACGGGGGGGTGAGGAGTAGAAGTACCCCAGTCTAGGCCTATGTCTCTGGGTTTAGAGCGAACTTGGTTTTAAAAGGTTAATGCTAAACTAAAAACATGAGGACTTTTCAGTTACCACCTTAGCTGGACAGTCCTGCCAACCAATTTGCACGGGTGTCCATTGAACGTGAATTGCACAAGGGCTCTGGAAATAAGCGTTTGCCTTGTAAACTAAGTCTTATCTAAAAAGTGTACACATGAATGTTGAATGATGTCCCGTTGCCCATTGTTGAATCGCATTGTAATTTATGACACCGGCTGCGCCCCTGATGTCCTTTCCAATTGTGATCTGCACGTATATTTATTATGAACATCTGAATGTGCTGTGAAATAGTTTGACATTCTGATTGCAGTTATTGATTTATGTACACCTGCATGTGACTGATGTCAATTGCCATTGTGATTCCCAGTTAATGTTATTTATGTCACCGCAATTTGGGGGTTTGGGGTGGGGGTGTCGGGGGTGGGGGGGGGGGGGCTGGGGTGGGTGTGGTGTGGGGGTGGGGTGGGGTGGTGGTGTGGGGGTGGGTTTGGTGGGGGGGTGGGGGGGCGTGGGGGGGGGGTGGTGTTGGTGGTGGGGTTGGTGGTGTTGTGGGTGTTGTGTTGGTTTGGTTTTTGGGGTGGGTGCCGCTTGATGTCATTTGCAATTGTGTTTGAGTTTATTTATGACCACCTGCATGTGCCTGAAATCATTTACTTTGTGATCTGCAGTTTATCTAAAAATGTTATATTTTGAACATCGCAGGCCTGACATCGTTTGCCATTGCAATCTGCAGTTTAGTTATTTTACAGATGTACACCTGCATGGGGAGTGCCTGAAATTGTTGCCATCAGGTTTGCAGTTTATATATTTACATGTATGTACACCTGCATGGGGGCTCGTTGCATGTGCCTGCTGTTGTTTGCCATTGTGATCTGCCAGTTTTATTTATGAACACTTGCATGTGCCTGAAATCGGTTTGCCATTGTTAATCTGACAGTTTATTTAAATCGTACACCTGCATATTGTGCTGATGTCGTTTGCCATTGTTGATCTGCAGTTTATTTATGAAAACACATGCAATGCGCCTATGATGAATCTTTCAATAGTGATATGCAGTTTATTCATTTATGAACACCTTCAATGTGCTGAAATCGTTGCCATCGTGATTCTGCAGGGTATTTAGACTTGCCAATGCCCTGATTTTGTTGCCATTGCTGCATCTCAGTTTATTTTATAAACCGTGAATGCGCTTGATGTCATTTTCAATGTGATCTGCGTGATTAATGAACACTGCATGCGCCTCTGATGCGTTGGCTATTGGATCTGCAGTTATGTATTTATGAACACCTGCCTTGTGCCCTGAAATCGTTTGACATTGTGATCTGCAGTTAATTTATTTATGATACATCTGCATGTGCCTGATTGTTGCCATGGATCTGCAGTTTAGTTATAAACACCTGCATGCGCTTGATGTCATTTGCAATGGTGATATCTGCAGTTTATTAATGAACACCTGCATGCGCTGATGTCGTTTGCTATTGTGATCTGCAGTTTATTATTATGAACACCTGCATGTGCCTTAAATCGTTTGCCATTGTGATCTCCAGTATTTTATTTATGTACACCTGCCTGCGAGTGATGTCATTTGCAATTGTGATTGCAGTGTATTATTTATGGAACACCTTGCATTGCATGCATGTGCATTAAATTCGTTTTGCCTTTGTGATCGCAGTTTGAACTTAAAAAGTGTCTACACCTGCATGTTGCCTGATGGGTTTTGCCATTTGACTGCAGTTTATTTATGAAACACCTGCATGCGCCTGAGTATTTGCAATTGTGATCTGCAGGGTATTCATTTAGGAACACATGCTTGTGCTTGAAATCATTGCCATCGTATTCAGTATACTGCAGGCCGGCACTGCAAAACCAAGTTAAATTGATTTTTAACTGCAGTGCAGCAGGTTGCGTTGAGTTGCTGCAGCCAATGTGATCGATATCGGCAACTGCACTGACAGTGTGAAGCGAGGTATGGAACGAACCTTAAGGGCTCTTACGCCACATCAGGCACGGTCGAGAGACAGAAGTCGTTTCCAATTGTGACTCTGCAGTTATTTATGAACACCTGAAGTGCTTAAATCGTTTGCCATTGTGATCTGCAGATTAATTTATTATGTTACACCGGCATGTGACTGATGTATTTGCCATTGTGTATCCGTTAATTTATTTATGTAAAACCGGATGGCTTGATGTCTTTTGCATTGTGGATTTGCAGTTTAATTATTTTATGAACACATGCATGTGCCTAAATAATTTACTTTGTGATCGAGTTATTTATGTACACCTGCATGCGCCTGATTGTCGTTTGCCCATTGCGATCTGCAGTTTATTTATTTGAAACTGCCTATGCCGAAATCGTTTGAGAATGTGATCTGCAGTTTATTATTTTAACATGTATGGACACCTGCATGGGAGTGCCTGACTTGAAATCGTTTGCCATCATGATTTGCAGTTTTATATTGACCAAGTATGTACCCTGATGGGGGGGCTTTGCATGTGCGATGTTGTTTGCCATTGTGATCTGCCGTATATTTATGAACACCTTACATGTGCCTGTGAAATCGTTGCCATTTGAAATCTGCAGTTTTATTTAAAAATCGTACACCTGCATGTGCCTGTGTCGTTTGCCATTGTGATCGGCGTTTATTTATGAAACACCTGAATGCGCCATGATGTATTTACAATATTGATCTTGCCGTTTATTCATTTTATGAACACCTTCAGGGCTTGAAATCGTTGCCATCGTGTGATCTGCAGTTTATTTATGTACATCTGCAGGTGCTGATTTTGGTTGCCATTGTGATCTGCATGTTTATTTATAAACACCTGCATGCCGTTGCTGTCATTTGCAATTGTTGATCTGAAGGTATAATGAACACCTGCATGCGCCTGATGTCGTTTTGCTCTTGGCTCTGCAGTTTATTTTCTTTATGAACACCTGCATGTGCTGAAATCATTTGCCATTATGATCTGCAGTTTATTTATTTCTCATGTATGTACACCTGATGTGCCTGCTGTGTTTGCCATTGTGATATGCAGTTTATTTATGAACAACCTGCATGCGCTTGATGTATTGTAATTGTGATCGCAGTTCATTTTATTTATGTACACCGGCATGTGCATGATGTTGTTTTGCCAATTGTCGCAGTTTATTTAGGTACCCCTGCATTTACCTGAAATCATTTGCCATGTGATCTGCAGTTTATTTATGACACTGCATTGTGCTGTGAAATCGTTTGCCCGTTCTGCAGTCTATTTAGTACACCTTCTTGTGCTTGATGTTGTTGCATTGTGATTCTGCAGTTTATTTATGCTACACAGGCATTTGCCTGAATGAAATAGTTGACAATCGTGATCTGCAGTTTTATTTTTTTACATGTAAACACCTGCAGGTGCCTAAAATCGTTTGCCATCTTGATCTGCAGTTTATTAATGTACACAATGAATGTGCCTGATGTTGTTGTGCCAGTGATCTGCAGTTTAGTTATGAACACATGCATGCGACATAAGTTGTTCTACAATTGTGATCTGACAGTTTATTTAGAACAACCTGTATGTGCCTGAATTCGTGTGAAATATTGATCTGCAAGTTATTTATGTTATACACCTGCATTGGCCTATGTTGTTTGCCATGGTGATCTCAGTGTATTTATTGAACACCTGCATGTGCTTGACTGTAAGTGCAAGTGTATCTGCGTGTTGATGAACACCTGCATGCGCATGATGTCCGATGCAATTGTGATATGCAGTTTATTTATGTATTTGAACACCTTGCATATGCCTGAAATGAATCGTTTACATTTCGTGATCTGCAGTTTATTTCTTTTACATGTAGTAACCCTGCATGTGCCTGACTGTGAAATCGTTTGTTTGCCATCTGATCGGGCAAGTTTTATTTATGTACACCTTCTTGTGCCTGATGGTGTTTGCCATTGTGATTCGCAGTGTATTATGAACACCTGCATGCGCTCGATGTCATTTGCAATTGTGATCTTGCAGTATTTATGAACACTTGCATGCGCTCGGGGTCATTTGCAATTGTGAATCTGCAGTTTATTTTTGAAACTACCATTGTATCTGCAGTTGTTACCTATGTTGTTGTTGCCATCGTGATCTGCAGTTTACTTATTTACATGTAGGTACACCTGGCCAGGTCCTGGATGTTGTTTGCCATTGTGATCTGCAGTTTATTTATTTATGAACACCTGCTTGCGCTGCTGTGAAAATCGTTTTTTTGCAATTGTGAATCTGCAGTTATTAAAAAGTGTACACTGCATGTCCTGATGTAGTTTGCCATTGTGATCTGAGTTTATGAAAAACCTGGCATGCGGCCTGAGGTCATTTGCAATTGTGTTGATCTGCAGTTTATTATTTATGGGACACATGCATGTGCTTGAACTCGTGGCGGTGTTCTGCAGTTTTATTTAGTACCCCTGCATGTGCCTGATGTTGTTTGCCATTGTGATCTGCAGTGTATCTGATGTGGTTTACCATGGGATCTGCATTTTATTTATGAAAAACACCCCAGTGGCGTAGCCAGGGTGGGGGCACAAAGGGGGGCAGAGTAGTGCCCCCCTGAAAAAATCGACGGGAAATCCAGAAATCGAGCGGGAAATCGGGAGGCAAAGAAAAGGAGAAAAAAATAAAGGGAAAAAAAAGAAAGGAAAAAGAGGGGGAAAAGGGAAGGAGAAGAAAATGAGTAAAACGGGAAAGAAGAAAGAAGAAAAAAGAAAAAAGGAAGGGACTAAACACCTTAAAATCTACACTAAAACAAAATAAAAAAACAGACAATAGGGACGAATGTTCTTTGTTACGAATTTTTCAAAAAATCATTTTTTAAGATTTTATTTATTGTTTTCTTGGAAAAAGTAAGATTTATGATATTTATATTTTTTAGATTTGAAGGACCAAGATTAAATTAAAAAAGAGAGTATAAAGAGGAAATGAATAAGGTGGAAAAGAGAAAAGGGTTGGAAGAGAGCGAGAAATGATTGTATTTAAAATGAAACGTATAGAAAGAAAAACAAAAAAATAGGGAGGAAAAGCGGTTAAAAGGCGAGGAAAACGAATGGAGAAAAATAAAAAGGGAAAAACAGAGGAAAGCAAAAGGATAAACTTGAGCAAAGGGAAAAACCAGAAAAAAGGTAAAGGACAAAGGGAATATTGTCTTCGATTGCATGGTGCAATAAGCTCTCATGACAAATTGCCTGTGTGTGTGCGGTCTAGTTAAAAACGGGGATTGCAAAATCATATTGACAATTTGAGAGTGACACTATCACTCTAAAAATATGCATCCCCAGATTAAAAAAGTTCACCCTTCCATGGAGCCTCGGTCGAATCCTAGCCTGGATCAGCTAGTGGGCCCAAGGAAAGTTGAAAATTGAAAAAAGATCACATTGGAAGCGATATGACACCCGGGTGGTATTGTAGAGACGGTGCGTTAAGGCAGCATCTACTATAAACGGCATTGCTATTAGCGATAGCAAAATTAATGATAAATCAAACGAAACCAAATAGCTCAAATCAGAAGTATGTATGGTTTACATCACCGACACTCAATTGGAATTTTTAACTAATGTTAGAAATTTGGTTCAAAATCTTTGTGACATTCCGAGCTTGGCAGTATCTGCGACAGAAGTGTGCATGGACCATGTTTCTGTAAGTTACAATCGTTGATAAACGCAATTATAGTTGTAAAAGAACGCACAGTGAAAGACGCAGATGCATCATGCCTTCAAAACTTTAAGCAAAACATGGAGTATTTGAATTCTTTACGATGTGACATGCCAGGACGACATTTATATTGAATTTGGTCAAATCAGAATACAAGCATTTTTGTCAATTCTTTAAAGATCACCCGAATTTGCAGACAACAAGCCAGATTTTTGCAGAGTAGGTTGATAGTTAACAAAAGAAGAGGAAATTATGCTTAATCGAATGGTGACTATCGCGCCGCAAGCTCGTCTGTAAATTCCGAATTCTCATGTAGCAGATTAAAATTGAAGGTATTGTTTCCCTTCAGATAGGTCTTTTCCAAGATCTATTTCAGATCTACTATGTGCAGGAAGCGAGTAAGCTCGCTGGCGCTACTCCATCCCCGGGTCTTAGGTTCCATGGTAGGACCCATGTTTATTCCAATTTTTTGCCAAACAAAGGGACCTATAGCTATACCAGAGTGAGATGCCATTTTTGGACAATTTTAATCCCATTTGGCATGTTCCTAAACATTTTTCATTTTAAGCAAATTTTGGAAAATTTTAGCTTCATATTGAGGAAATTGGACTAATTTGCAAACATGTCTTTAAAATTTTGTTATTTTGGCTTCAGAATTAGATTTAGAAAATTTGACTAATTTACCAATAAATATAAGAGAAAATTTTGAAAAAATGTAAAAGAGGTAATTAATATACTCAGAAGGTTGAAAATGAGACCGAGACCGATTTTGCGCAAAAAAAACAAAAAAAAAATGAGACCTGTCCCCGTATTGAGGACCCTCCCATAAGTCCAGTTTATATTGGTTTGGGTAGAATTTAAAACATCCAATAAGTATAAACTAACGTGTCAAATTGAAAAAATATGTTACTCTGATCATTTACATTGTGGTGAATATGCCAACATAGAGCAATCAAATGCTGTTATTATTTGTTCACACCGGGACGAAAAATGTTTGCCCCTCTGACCAGGAAAGCTGGCTACGCGTCTGTGAACACCTGCATGAGCTTGATGCATTTGCAATTGGTTCTGCAGTTTATGATCACCTGCATGTGCCTGATGTTGTCTGCCTTTGTGATCTGCAGTTTATTTATGTACACCTGCATGTGCCTGATGTTGTCTGCCTTTGTGATCTGCAGTTTATTTATGTACACCTGCATGTGCCTGATGTTTCTGCCTTGTGATGCTGCAGTTATTGTGAAACACATGCATGTGCTATGATGTAATTTGCCAATTTGATCTGCAGTTATTTTTTATGAAAAAAATTACATGTGCCTGAAATTGTTTGCCATCGTTGAATCTGCGTTATTGGGCATGCATGGGCATCTGATGTGTTCGCCCATTGTGATTGCAGTTTATTATGTAACACTGCATGTGCTTGATGTTCATTTGCATTGTGATCTGCAGTTATTTATGTACACCTGCATGTGCCTGATGTGGTTTGCCATAGGTGGCTTGATATCAATTTGCATCTGCGCAGTTTATTTATTTAGGAACACCTGCAGTGCCTGAAGTGTTCCATTGTATCTGCAGTTGTTTAGGTATGCACACCTGCATGCGCCTTGATGTCATGGTGCCATTGTGATCTGCGCTTATTTAGGTAACCCTGCATGTGCCGTTTACCATGTTATCTGCAGTTTAGTTAGTAGGACCTGCATGCGTTTGATGTCATTTGCAAAATGGGATCTGAAGTTTATTTATGAAAAACCTGCATGTGCCTGATGGTTTGCCATTGTGATCTGCTAGTTTATTATGTACTACACCTACCGTTGCCTGAAATCATTTGCCATTGTGATCTGCAGTGTATTATGTACACATTGACATGTGCCTGAGGTCATTTGCCATTGTGATCTGCAGTTAATTTATTTATGAAACCACCTGCATGCGCTTGATGTCATTGCAATTGTGATTTGCAGTTTATTATTGACACCTGCATGTGCCTGAAATCGTTTGCCATCGTGATCTGCCATTTATTTATGGACATGTATTGTACCCTGCATGTGCCGAGTGGGTTCAATTGTGATCTGCGTTTTATTTATTATGAACACCTGCATGTGCCTGACATCGTTTGCCATTGTGATCTGCAGTGTTATTTATGCACACTGCATTGCGCCTGAGTGTTGTTTGAAATTGTGATATGCAGTTTATTTATGAAACCTGTATGAGTCCTGATCGTGTTGTGCCAGCGTGATCTGCAACTTATGGTACACCTGCATGTGCTGATGTTGTTTGCTGCTGGTGATCTGAAGTTTGATTTATTATGAACACCGAATGCGCTTGATGTTATCATTTGCAATTGTGATCTTCAGTTTTAGTTATCAACACCGCATGCGCCCTGATGTTGTTTGCCCATTGTGATCTCCAGTTTAGTTATGAACAACCTGCATGTGTTGATGTAATTTGCAAAGTGTGTATCTGCAGATTATGAACACCTGCATGCGACTGATTGTCGATTGCAAGTGTGATCTGCAGTTTATTTATTTATGAAACACCTGCATTGCCTGAAAATCGTTTGACATCGTGATCTGCCGTTTATTATTTTACATGTATGTACACTGCATGTGCACTGAAAATCGTTTGCATCTTGATCTGCAGTTATTTATGTACACCTGCATGTGCCTGATGTTGTTTGCAATGTTATTGCAGTTTATTATGAAAACCGGGATTGGGCCTGGAATTCGGGTGCCATATGATATGCCATTATTGATGTACACATGCATGTGCCTGATGTTGTTTTGCCATTGTGATCTGCATTTTTATTTATTATGGAAAAACCGGCATGGCTCGATGTCATTTGCAAGGTGCTCTTGCAGTTTATTTATGAACACATGCATGTGATGAAATCGTTTTGCCATCGTGATATCTGCAGTTTATTATTAAATGTTTTGTACACCTGCATGTGCCTGAGTTGGTTGCCAATGTGATCTGCAAGTTTTATTATTTATGAACACTGCATGCGCTGATTGTCATTGGCCAATGTGATCGCAGCTTATTTATGAAACAACATGCATGTGCCCGAATCGTTTGCCAGTGCGATTCGGAAGTGTATTTAGTACACCTTGATGCGCATGAGTCGTGGCAATTGTGATCTGCAGTTTACTTATTATGAACACTACCATTGTATCTATGCAGTTGTACCTATGGTTGTTGGCAACTGATCTGCAGTACGTATGTACATGTATGTACACCTGATGTGCCTTGATGTTGTTTGCAATTGTGATCTGCAGTTATTTATTTATGAAACACCTGACTGTGCCGGAAATCGTTTGCCATTGTGATCTGCTAGTTTATTTAAAAAATGTAACTGCATGTGCTGATGTCGTTTGCCATTTGTCTGACTGCAGTTTATGAACACCTGCATGCGACTGATGTCATTGCAATTGTGACTTCGCAGTTTATTTATTTATGACACCAGGCATGTGCTTTGAATAGTTTTTGCCATGTGATATCCAGTTGTATATGATGTGCCATTGGGGATCTGCATGGTATATGAAACATCCGCATGAGCTTGATGCTGCATTTGCAATTGTGTTCTAATAGTGTATGAATCTGAATGTGCCTGATATCATTTGCAATTGTGTCTAGCCTGCAGTTCTATGTAGGAAACACCTGCATGTGCCGGAAAAATCGTTTGCATGTGATCTGCCGTTATTTATGTAAACCTGCGTGGCCTGATGTTGTATGACTTTGTAACTCGAAGTTTTATTAAAAATGTACACCTGCATGTGCTTGATGTTGTTTGTCATTGTTGATCTGCAGTGTTACCTGAATGCCCTTGATGGTAATTGCAATTGTTTGTTGTTTTTTTTCTGATCTGCAGTTATTTATGCACACCTGCATGTGCTTGGATGTCATTTGGCAATTGTGATCTGCCACGTTTATTTATAGTCACACCGTGCATGTGCCTGATGTTGTTTGCCATATTGCTTATGTCAATTGCATCGTAGTTTATATATTTAGGAAAAGAATGTGCCTGCAAATTGGTGGCATCGTGATCTGCAGTTTATTGGGCCTGCATGTGCCTGATGTTGTTTGCATTGTGATAAGCAGTTTATGTATGAACACCTGTGATGTGCTCTGATGTCATTTGCAATTGTGATCTGCAGTTTATGTAAACTGCATGGCCTGATGTTGCGTTGGCCATATGTGCGGATGTCAATTTGCAATCTTGCAGTTTAATATTAGGAACACCTGCATGTGCCTGAAAGTTGTTTGCCATTGTAATTGCAGTTTGTTTATTATGAAAACCTGCATTGCGCGTGATGTCATTGCACTGGTGATCTGCAGTTATTTATGAAACACCTGCATGGTGCCTGAAATCGTTTGTCATTCTGATATGCAGTTGAGTCATGTACACCGCATGTGCCTGATGTTGTTGCCATTGTGATCTGCATTTATTTATGTAAAGTGGAGTCAAGAAAAAACCCTACATTCAGGAAAGATTTTCTTCAAAGGTAAACGGTCTTTTTTGTGGCTTCAATGTTTGGCTTGGGTGTTTTTCAGAAATAAACAGGCTATCAGAAGATTTTTATGGTGTCTTTCGGACTTTGGGTTCAGGAACTATGACAATTTGCGGAGAGACTAAAAAATTCGTGTTTGGCGATTTTAGCCATACAAGCGGAGAGACTGACCACCGACGTATACCATAAATCACATTATAGTCAAGTCAATTAACACATGCAATTCAGATGGTATAGATTTCTTGTCGACCAAAAAACAGCAGTTTGAATAAAATGGTCTTTGGTAAACATATTATAAGAAAATATGTTAAAAAAATTAAATTTACCATGTTCAATTCATAAAGAGTCACTTATTGAGAAAATCACCCCTATCAATGTCGCAGTTCATGAACATAAGGAAACTGCTCATAGATTTTTTTTACATCTCTAAGGTAAGTATTTGGCCCAAATACAGTATACTTAGCGTTCCAAATTGCAAGAAGAAACTAAAGCTGAAGTTTTCTGTAGAGAAATGGGAATTTAAAAAGTTAAACATTAATATACGCAATGCGGGTTTTTCAAGCGAATACAAAACTTCTATGGTTTTCACTTTTTGACCCAAGTTCTCGTTGTGGTTCAAACCATGAAAACTTGGCGAATCAAAGTAAACTGTGATCTTACTCCAGCTATCTTGAATTTCTTATTTGGGAAATTGAACATTTTTTTTGCTAGATTTTCTTGTAATTCTGAGGATATTATGTTTATAATCCTTCCAATATTCTCCACCTTCTATTGGTTTAACAATAATTTGGGTATAAATTTTGAAATCACTCTGCTGAAACCATGGAACTATTTAAGCGATGCATCTTTGTTTTGCTCAAATCGGCCAAACAGGATTTTTAAGTCTTTCAGAAAAATAGGCGTAACTTCTTCCTTCAAAGTCCAAATGAAACCAAATAAACGTTTTCTGAAAGCCTGTTTATCCTTCTTTATATACCAAAGCAAACATTTGAGCAAAACAATTGTTAACTATTTTAATTATGTTATTTCTGAATGTAGGGTTTTTTTTTACTCAACTGTACACCTGCATGCGCTTGATGTCATTGCAATGGGGATTTGCAGTTTATTTATTTATGACACCTACAGGTGCATTGAAATCGTTTGCCATTGAATCCTGCAGTTTATTTAAAAATTGTACACCTGCATGCCTGATGTTTGCCATTGTGATCTGCAGTTGATTTATAAAACACATGCATGCACTGATGTCGTGTCCAATGGTGATCTGCAGTTTATGTATTTAGGAACCCCTGATGCGATTGATGCCCATTTGCAAATTGTGAATTTAGCAGTTATTTATGAACACCTGCTTGCGCTCTGAAATGTTTGCCATCGATCGTGCAGTTTATTATGTATTTAATGTATGTTACAGCATGCCCTAATGAAAATCGTTTGCACATCTTGATCCTGCAGTTTATTTTTGTACACCTGCATGTGCCTGCGGTTGTTGCCATTGTGAATCTGGCAGTTTTATTTATTCAGGCCTATCGTTTGCATCGTGATCTGGAGTTATGAACCCTGAAGCGCTTGATTTTCAGTTGCAATTATGATTTGCAATTTTATTTATGAACACCTGCATCGTCTGAAATGTTTGCAATCATGATCTGAAGGTTATTTATTAGATGTTTGTACACCTGCATGTGCCTGATATTGTTTGCCATGTGATCTGCAGTTTATTTATTTAGGAACACTGCATGCGCTTGATGTCCTTTGCAATTGTGATCTGCAGTTTATTAATGAAAACCGGCATGCCAGCTGATGGTGTTTGCAATTGGATCTGTATAGTTATTTATGAACACCTGATGTGCCTCTGGACTTGGTGCCATCTTGATCTGCCAATTATTCATGTACCCCTGATGTGCCTAGTGGTTTGCCATTGTGATCTCCAGTTTATTTATGACATGCACCTGGCATGTGTTGATGTAATTGCACAGTGGATCTGCAGTTACTGTCATGAAACCTGCATGCGATGCATGTTCGATTGCAATTGTGATCTTGCAGTTTAATTTATTTATGAACACCTGCACTGCCATGAAATCGTTTGACATTGTTCCGGTTGATCTGCAGTTAGTTACATGTATGTAAACGCATGGGGGCCTAAAATCGTTTGCCATCTTGATCTGCCAGGCCTTTATGAGTTATGAACACCTACATGTGACTGAAATCGTTGCCATCGGGATTGCAGTTTATTATTTACATGTATGACACTGCATGTTGACTGATGTGGTTGCATTGTGATCTGCAGTTTTATGTATTTATGAATAAATGATGCGCTTGATGGCATTTGCAATTGTGACTGCAGCTTTTATTTATAACACTGCAAGTGCTGAAAATCGTTTTTTGCCCTTGCGATGCAGTTATTTATGTACACCTGCTTGTGCCTGATGTCGGTAGGCCCAATTGTGATCTGACAGTTGATTTATTTTGAACACCTCAGAATTAGAATGAAATCGTTTGACATCGTGATCTGCAGTTTATTAATGACATGCATGTAACTGCCAGCGGAGTGGCCTGAAGCGTTGCCATCTTGCTATGCAATTTATTATGAACACCGCATGCGCTCGATGTAATTTGCAATTTGATCTGCAGTGATATGAGACACTGCTTCGCTCGGGGGCGTCATGGCAATTGTGATCGTCAGTTTTATTTATTTATGAACCATACCATTGTATCTGCAATTTGTACTATTGTTGTTTGCCAATCATACTCGCAGTTTTACTATTTAATGTATGTACACCTGCATGTGCTTGTGAACTCGTTTTTGCATGTGTATCCGGAGTTTATTTAAAATTGTACACCTGCACGTGGCCTGATGTCGTTTGACATTGTGATCTGCAGTTTATGAACACACCTGCATGCGCCTGATGTCATTTGCATCGGTCTGCAGTTATTATGTACCATGCATGGCTGACTGTGTTTGCCATTGTGCTCTGCAGTTGTATTGATGTTGTTTGCCATTGTGATCTGCATTTATTATTAACACATGCATGATGCTTGATGCTTGCAATTGTGTTGTCTGCAGTTATTTATGAGAACCTGCATGTGCTTGATATATTGCATGTGATCTAGCTGCAGTTTTATGGATGAAAAACCTGTAGTGTCATGAAATCGTGGGCATCATGATATGCAGTTTATTTATGTACACATGCATGTGCCTGATGTGGTCTGCTTTGTGATCTGCAGTTTATTAAAAATGTACTCTGCATGCTTGATGTTGTGTGTCATTGTGATTGCAGTTGGAACCTGCGTGCACTTGATGTAATTTGCCAATTTGTGATGTGAAGTTTATTTATTATGTAACACCTACATGTGCCTGAAATTGTTTGCCATAGTGATCTGCAGTTCTTGGGCCTGCATGTGAATGAGGTGATGTTGCAATTGTGAGCTCAGGTTATTTCGGTACACCGCATATGCCTGATGTTGTTTGCAATATGTGCGTATGTCAATTGCAATCTGCAGTTTATTTATTTAGGAACACCTGCATGTGCCTGAAGTTGTTTGCCATTTTAATCTGCAGTTTGTTTTTATGAACACCTGCAGGCACTTGATGTTTGTCATTTGCCATTGTGATATGAAGCTTATTTATGGACACCGGCACGTGGCCTGGTTACCATTGTTATCTGCAAGATTTTTATTTATGAAAACCCTGCATGGTTTCATGTCATTTGCAATTGTGATAGCACGGTATTTATGACAACACTGGCATGTGACTGAAATCGTTTGTCATCTGGATCTTGCAGTTTATTTCATTGACACCTGCAGTGCCTGAGTGTTGTTGCCATTTTGATCTGAAGTTTTATTTATGTACACATGAATGCGCTTGATGTCATTTGCAATGTGATACTGCAGTTTATTTGAACCCCTGATGTGCCTGAAATCGTTTGCCATTGTGATCTGCAGTTTATTTAAACATTGTACACTTGCATGTGCCTGATGCTGTTGCCCGGGTGATCTGACAGTGTACTGATGTCGTTTGGCATCTGGATCTGCAGTTATTTTTGTACACCGCAGGTGCCTGATGGTGTTTGCCATTGTGATCTGCAGTTTCTTTATTTTAACACGGCATGCGCTCGATGTCATTTGCATTTGGATCTGCCGTTTATTATTTATGACACTTTCAGGCCTGAAATCGTTGCACCTTGATCTGCAGTTTATTCATGTACACCTGCAGTGCCTGATGTTGTTTGCCCATTGTGATCTGCAGTTATTTATGTACACTTGCATGCGCTTGATGTCATTTGCAATTGTGCTCTGCAGTTTATTATGAACACCTGCCATGTGATCTGCATTTATTTAAAAATTTTAACCGCATGTGCCTGAGTGTTTGCCATTGTGTTGACAGTTGTATCTGCTGGTTGTTTCCATTGTGAATCTGCAGTTTATTATTTATGAACACCTTCATGTGCCTGAAATCGCTGCCACCTTGACTCTGCAGTTTTATTCAACTGTTACCCTGCATGTGCCTGATGTTGTTTGCCATTGGATCGCAATTATGTACAACTGCATGCGCTTGAGTCTTTTGCAATTGTGATCTGCAGTTTATTATTTATGAACACCTGAGATGTTGCCTGTGAAATCGTTTGCTTGTGATCTGCAGTTCATTTATTTATGAAAACATTGCAGGACGCCTGCTGTTTGGTTGCAAATGGGATTGACAGTTTATCTATTGACACACCCGACAGTGCTTTGATTGACATCGTTGCCATGTGATCTGCAGTCATTTATTATGAACACGGCATGTGCAATTGATGGCATTTTGCAATTGTGATTTGCAGTTTATTTATTTATAAACATCTGCATGTGCTGAAAATCTTGGCCTCAGGATCTGCCAGTTATTTACTTTATGTACACCTGCATGTGCTGATGTCGTTGCCATTGTGATCTGCAGTTTATTTATTTGTGAAAAGCTGCATGCGCTTGTGTCATTGCGATTGGATCTGAAGATTATTTATGAACATCTGCATGTGCCTTAAATCGTTTGCCATTGTGATCTGCGTTTATTTAAAAATTGTACTTGCTGTGCCTGGATGCGGTTTGCAATTGTGCTCTGCAGTTGTCCATTGATTGTTGTTTTGCCATCTGATCTGCCGTTATTCTATGAACACGCCAGGTGCCTGATGTTCATTGCAGTCTGTGATCTGCAATTTATTATGAACACTGCATGGCTTGGAAATCGTTGCCATCGTGATCTCCAGTTATGTACACCCAGAAGTTGCCTGATGTGGTTGACTTTATGATCTGTAGTTCAAGTATTATGGACACCTGCATGTGCCTGATGTTCATTTGCCATTGTGATCTGCAATGTATTTATGAATACCTGAATGTGCTGAAATGAAAGCGTTTTGCCAATCATGATAGGCAGTTTATTTAACATTCTAGTACACCGGCAGTGCCTGATGTGTTTGTATGTGATGCAGTTTATTTAGTTGTGAAACCTGCATGCGCGTGAGGTCCATTTACAATTGTATTGCAGTTTATTTATGAACAACTGACATCGGTGATCTGCAGGTTATTAAAAATTTACACCTGATGTGACTGAGTGGTTTGCCATTGTGATCTGCCAGTGTATTGTGTGTTTGCCATGGTGATCGGATTTTATTGCAGTTTATTATGAACCACCCCCCCAAAAAAATGCATGAGCTTGATGTCATTTGCAATTGGTTCTGCCAGTTTAATGAGCAATGAATGGCCTGATGTGGTGCCATGTGATTGCAGTTTATTATGAACACTGCATTGCTTGATGTCTTTGCAATTGTGATATGCATTATTATGAAACAACATGCATGTGCGTGATGTGCATTGCAATTGTGATCTGCAGTTATTTATGTCCACCTGCATGTGATGCATGTGTATGTGTGCACATAGTGCTTGATGTAAATTGCAATCTGCAGTTTATTATTTAGGAACAACCGCATGTGCCTGACAGTTGGTTTGCAGTAATCTGCAGTTTGTGGATTTATGAAACCCTGCATGCGCTGAGTCAGTTTGCAGTTTGATATGCAGTTTGTTATTTATGAAACACCTGCAATAAAAAAAAATGCGCCTTTAAACGTTTGCCATAGTGATCTCAGTTAAATGTTATGTACCCCTGCAGGTTGATGTTGTTCCATTTGTGATCTGCAATTTATTATGAAACCGTTGCTGGTTGCTATGTATTTGCAATTTGTATATGTATAGTTTATTAATGAACACAACCTGTAGTGTGCTTGAAATCGTTGCCATCGTGATCTGCAGTTTTTTTAGGGAGAATATGCGTTTAGAAAAACCCGAATCCGGGCCACACGATTTTCGGCACATTCCTGCATTTTCAGGGAGGTGTTGTTATTAATAAATCGTCATTGCTGCACCAAATCGTGCTGAAAAATGTGCCCAAATACCCATGTAATTACACAGTGAAAGGATCCTTGTAGAAAACCAATCCATATGAAAGAGACATGGATTTCCAGAAAGAAAGAAGAACCCCAATTTGTCCAACCCCGGTTTTTAATAGGTGGATGCTTACAAATATAGATCACAACCTGAAGTAATAAGCCGAATACGCCGTCTTTATGTAATTAAGATGATGATTTAGTACCGTTTCGTCGTGGCACGAAGCAAGTCAACGCAGTTTTTCTATGGGGAACGATTACGCTAGCATGCGATGGGTCGCGTGACAGCTCTTTCATAGCGCGTCTTCCACTCTTTTTATATTTATAGAGTAGGCCTACTTTTCCCGTTCATTTGCAAACGTTCGATATTAAGTGTAATGTTTCCATTTCTTGTAATTTAATATCAAGTAGAATTGACTCCAATTTTAACCTCTTTTGCTTTTTAAATTGAGCACCGAATGTATTTTCTTTTATTTGGTGCGTTTATTTCAGCATTAAAGTAATAATTCAGTGACTCCTTTATGTCGCTGTTTTCATATTTCACCCCAAAATCACGATAGGTGCAATTGAGATTTAACATATGGGGTATTCCTTAAAAAATCGAAAACCCTGCTTTTTGTACCGATGTAAAGCGTTCCATCAAAAATAACACCATCTGAAATGAAAAGTTGTATTTTTTTGGTACAATATATTTGAAATTTCTAATTTCCTATTGAAGCAAATACTGAAGTTCAGCCTTTGTCATACCAAAAGATTTCCAAGTATCTATGTCTGATCATAATACATTGAATTTATATATAGATATGGTACTTAACACACTCAATTTTAAATATTTTGAAAAAAAACGCGCACCAAATGTATTTTTATGCATTTGGTGCGTAATATACATATCCCGAGTGTAACATTTACATTTGTTACAATTTAATATCAAATTTAACGCATTGGCAACAAAAGATAATTATTAGTGGAAATAGGGGCGAGAATCATGAATTACTTTCCCTTCAGTATAAAATATAGGCTGCATTTTAAAGTTGTATAAGAAAATTCACAATTTTTCAAGAGTAGATTTTAAACGATTAAGTTTTACATCAGCTTTCACAAGAATTTTAAATTGTTCAAATCGATCAAGTCATTCAAAAGCTGCAAACACAAACATGCACACACACAAACACGCACACAAACCCAAACAGCCCCTCACACCCCATGATACACAAAACATCTATAAACCCTATTTTCATTGCTCACTGTTTATACTTAACAACATGCACCAAGTATATTTTTTTGCCTTTTGTGCGCAACATATTGCGATTTTAGCGTTTTGGTGTAATATCAAGTTTAACAAACTATGGGTAGTAGAATTGACTCAACCACTACTTTTTTTGGCAAAAATCAAGAAAATACTCAGCCGATATCGATCTTGTCAATGGTTTATTAGCCGAGTTGAAAAGAATTTCTGCAACCTTTCGGAGAATGTGTACAATGAAAACCACAGAGAATTAATCATCTTAAATTAAAAAGTAAAGCTTTATTTAGAACTATTGGAATCATTTATTTTATTGGAATCAGTTATTTTTTTTCGGATGGGGCACAGAAAGTTTCAAACCTAGCACCAGTCCGATGCAGTCGATCCAGATTAATTTTGCCCATCGCATTTAGGCTGAAACTGGCCGAAATATTCCTAAGAGGGATGAAAATGCATATTTTGGTCCACAACATCCCGCTTTTATAATCCAGAGGGGCAAAACCCCCTGGTCGGTACGCCACTGGTGGGGATTATAGAGACCCATTTTTTCACCTTCCCGAACAAGGTTCCAACTTCAGGCTCCATATTTTGTTAATATGTAGCTATAATGTCAGGCCCCATTGCCTCTTTTTCTGTAATTCCTAGCACTATATCCAATATTTTCTACATTATTCTGTTCTCATGTCTACTTACATGCTGAAATAAATTTTTAAAATTAAACTAAGTTTAATATTGTTATCTCTTAAAGACATACACATATCCAATTGTATAAGGAACCATAATTAAGTACCGATATACACTGTGAAACAGCAAATGCATGCATGGAACCACCAAACACTGGTAACCCACCCAGCACATGGAATCCACCAAGACATGGAACCACCAAAAAGTAGAAACCACCGGCCCAGGAACCATCAAACACCAGGAACCCATAGGGTGTTTTGAGTCAATCCCACAATGCACCGGTTTTGGGAAATTCACCTCAACAGGGTCATGTGATCACATAAAATCCTATTAACATATAAATTTGTAAGGCAGCTGACATTCTAGTGGCAGCGGAATAAATGTAAAGTGCTTTGATACATTGTGAAAGGCGCCATTTATTTAAATTCAGGGTCCATAAAATGGCAATCAGTGTTGTTCCAAAAACACCATTAACACTGTCAGAGGTGTTCCAAAAACACCATTAATGTCAAAACAGTGCAAAATCTACCCTTTATTCCCAAAATAACATCCGATGGCGAAAATGAGATGCTTTCCACATGTTTATTAAAGGTCCCAGGAAATGCAAATAGAATTGATGTGGTTTGTGTCAAGTCTACAAGGAGGGGCGAGAAAGCATTCAATATTTGGGTTGGTGATGACATCATTAGTGAAACTATTGATTTTTCTGAGAGTAATAGAAAATTCCAGGTGACTGGTGTGAATCTATTCATGACACTGACTGAAAATCAATAGTTTCACCAATGATGTCACTGGTAGTGTATTCTTTTTTCTGGCCATATTTATTGGAATGGAATACCCCGTAAAGATTTGTAGCAGGTTTATCATCTCATTTCCTGGGACCTTTAAAGCGGATTCGTAGCTCATATATAAATCTGAGTGCCCCCCCCCCCCCCCGGGCCAAAAACAATACGTCAAACAATGCTGTGACGTCACCACTTCTTAAAATTTTCCAAAAATTGGTCCGCAAACTCATAATAAGAGTCCAAGAATCAATTGTAGAAATTCATACTTTACTAATGTATCTTCATGTATAACCAGTTATTTGAGATAATGACCGTCCCATGATCTTGCTGTTTGATATTCCTCCTAAGGCCGAAATTTTAAAATGTCTACCTAATTTAGTTTGTTGCTCGCTGTCGCAGATTGGCCGCATGGCGGCGGGCTGTTAGCGTCCAGACATGGAATCACTTACTGCTGTGAACAGCAAACACTGAAAACCACCCAAAACATGGAACCATTAAACACCAGGAACCACCAAAGGAATGCAACTATAGAAAACAATCCCCAGAAAGTTCCAGGAACCACCCAAACAAAACTACAGACAGCAAGACCAAGGCTACCCCACCACCAAAATGAAACTTCCTTAAACTGTATCAACCAATTAGTCAGCAAGTGCATAAATAATGATTATTCTCCACAAAGGTGAAATCTAATCTATAGTGAGAGGCTGAATTAAAATATGGGATAGACAAAAAAAAAATGGGATTGGAGTCTAAGTGGTGAAAAATTGGGCACCAGGTTTTTTTGCTGGCATTTGATGACAAACTCATTTTTATTGGGTCTCAACCATGTGTATAGTAATATAGGATGGAAGATTCTCAAAACATAATGGTTCCAATTGAACTTCAACTTTTCAATTGAGGTCAATTTTTAAAAAAATTAACAATTTAGTGACACACACTTACAACAGAGATGCCAACATTGCAATTTCCAAAAAGGAGATTTTGCGAGGGCGCGCTTGTGCGACCGAGCCCCTCAAGGCCGGGGGTCCAGGGGCAATGCCCCGGGAGGCATGAAAAGGTTAAATTGCCTGCTATAGTTGAAAAACGCCCTCTTGCAAGAGTTCCTCACATTTCCATGAGGTTGGACCAAAATAATCTTGTTCAGCATCCTTGAAAATAAACAAATGCCTTCAAACATATTTTGATTTAAGTTTGCATTTAATAATAATTGTTAACTGCCCCCAAAAGGCTATTATATGGAATTTTGGCGCCCATATTCCAAACAGTGCCCCTAGTGCAACATTATCAAAAATTCTAATTACTGGAATAACTTATACCAATAATTAGGCATTAAGAAAACCTCCAAATTGTTTCATATTGAGTCTCAGCTGTTTTTAGCTTTACTATGCCATTTTCTGGAACTTTGCCAGCCATTTGAAAATGCCCTCTTGCGAGAGTTCCCCACCTAATTCCAAGGTTGAACCAAAACATCTTGTTCAGCATCCCTAAGTACAAAAAAAAACACTTTTATTTTTTTTATTTTTTGCTTTTTTTAAGTTTTTTATTTTTTTCTTGGTCACTGGTCCTGCCTGTCCCCAAGTTTCGCTGAAATCAACCCAACTAGCATGGGTCAGCAACATTTGTAACACATCTCGAATACAGACGTTTTTGAGTACTTAAATCTGTAGACCGCCTGAGAGAGAACCCCTGAAACTTGATTAAGTGCTGCAAATCGTGTAAGACAGCCTGAGAGAGACCCCTGAAACTTTATTAAGTGCTGCAAATCTGTAGACAGCCCTGAGAGGAGACCCCTGAAACTTGATCTAAGTAACTGCAATCATGCCTTAAAGTCCACTGTCACTCATCTTCCAAAATTAAAATGCCCATTTGTCTCTAAATTGTTAAGGTCAATATACACTTATATTACTGTCATTGTGAAAAACAGACACTTAAGCATTTAAAATCGTCCTGATGATGCCATTACGACTGTTTTTGCGCCTAAAAAGTCTTGACAAAACGGCATTACGCTTAGCCACTTACAGGGGTCTGTACTCCAACAATTTCCAAAAAATAAAAAAAATAAAAAAAATGCACGTTGATGAAAATAGGGGGCGCTGTGTTGTTTAACATTTCTGAAAAAATCGCTGAGAGTGGCTTTAAGACGGGGGTTCCAGTCAAAGATTAAACAGGATCACATTTTTAATATTTTATCATAGTAAGGTAAACTACATTATTTTTCTAATATATTTGTAAAAATTTACAGCCTAAGTGTTACAGGATAAAAGACTGCACAAATCATAAAGGGTCAATATCAGTTGTACACTGGCGTCAATTTTTATTATGCCAATTTGTAATAAAACAAGTGCAAATTAAGTGGTTGGAGGGGCTTTGACAGTCTTTAAAAATCTTAGGTACCAGAGTAGGGGCAAGAAAGGTCAGCCCCATTACCAAACCTATAACTCATATGCCCCTCCATACTACCATTCAACCAATTATGTCATGCTGGCATTTGACAAACCACTGTCGCCTAATTTTGTCTTTGATTATCTATTAGAAGTTCCGGTTTTTCTACTCGTAACCCTGTCACTGTTAAAGGCCCTCTGCTAACCGCTTCCAACCCTTTAACTGTTACTGACTGATCGATACATTCCCTTCAGTCATGTTAAAACACCGATTTGCCAATCATTGGAAAGTCAACTTGGTTATTTGCATTGTTCTACAAATAGGAGAGTTTTTCCCTTTCTATTATTGCCATAATTCCTTACAGTGGAAGAATGAACCACGAAAAGAACTGGCAATGGGTTTGAGGGCTTCAGGATGCACACTCCACTCAGAATACAAGGCAAAATTAACAGGCTTTTTTTTTCTTCTCAAATGTACTCTTTTATTTGGCATGGTTTTTCCAATAACTCTACAAAGTTCAGCACAGCGTTTCCACCACTGACGTACATGTATATGTTCTAACATCTCTAATCGTAGAAACAACATATCAAACAATTTATGAATGATCTTGCTAACACAGATACACCATGTAGTAACAATGATTCAGATTTCTATGGATGAGAGGGATGAACTCAGAATTCAATGTATACTCTGTAAAACCTAGAGGTACAAAGTAATCCATAAACTCCCCACAAGTATCACAAAGGAATCCGGTATGTCCCGACTTTAGACCCGTAGTTTTTGTATCATGTAGAGATTCCGTTTGCGCCATTTCAATGGATTTAGACTGTGCCTAAATGCATTTGGTAGTAGCGCAATCAATTTATTTGTACTAATTTTACCAGATATAGGTGAATAGGCATAATCACTTAGGAAGTACAAAATTCACTGCAAGAAAGTGCAACACATAGCAAATTATGGTTTGTTTTAAACATTTGCCTCACCAACTTGCGATTGCAACTTCAGGTAAATTTTTTTTAAGACTTCTGCCACATTTGACCCATCAAGATTTTTGAAATTGCCTTTTACAAACCTTCCAAAATATTTTAAGCTGCAACTAAATTTTTTGTTCGGTTCTCTGCTTTCACACTCACTATATTCAAAGATCTAAGCTGTGGGCCGCTCCATAAAAACTTAACTTTTTTGACACATACACACCCAACACACATACATACACACACAAACGGATTGCAAAGTGGTCCTGCCAGTCTATTCTGGCAGCCCACCAATGGGAAAATGTTTTACTGACAAAAACTATGGCATATGTTTTTTATTGGCTATATTGTTGGAATTAATAGAAGCATGGATTTTTAATGAAATAGCACTTAATTTACTACACACATATCCTGAATAGGTTATTGATATCCTTAGAGGCCTACTTTGAATCGATGATTGGCAAGTTGCTAGTACTATGATTTTTACCTTTGGTCTAAATATACAGCTGCATAACTTTCTTAGACAAGGTGGACGCTTACAAAATACACCTAAATAAAGGCAGGTTCTACATTTTTAATACTGAAACCAATAATTGCAGATGTCTCATACCATAGCTAAATTTGTAGCTACAGCGAAAAAAATTTTTATCTAAAAAATCCAAAACAAACTTGAAAATTACCAATACAACTTTTGGAGAAAAAATACATCGGTCCTCGGACCGCTTGTGTCGCCTGCCGTCGCGGTTAGTGAATGATAGGCCTAGCATGACCTTTGACCTTGGCATGTGACCTCTGACCTCATCAACAAATGAGGGGCGGGGGAGAATCAATGTTGCAATTATGACTCAAGTTTGGTTCCAATTGAACAAATTTTACATTTTCAGCCTATTTTACAACTTGACCTCACATGACCTTTGACCTTGGCATGTGACCTCTGACCTCATCAACAAATGGGGGGGGGGGGGTCATGTTGCACCTGTGATCCAAGTTTGGTTTAAATCCATCAAAGAATGAGGATATTACAGGCAAATGTTAACCCTTTTTCACAACAGACATCAACAACAGACAATAACAGTGGACAAAGTGATCCCTATGTGTCTTCCTGCCTTAGGGCAGGCGACACAAAAAGTGAGGCGAAATAATTTAACATAAGCAAAAAGCCAACTTAGCCTAGCCCGGACTAACTAGTTTGTGCAATTTGGGCACTTTTTTAATTAAAATCAAAACATTAAAAAAAAACACAAGAGGTTGCAGTCGCACCTGCAAATAAGAAAATTCAACAAAAATAACTGGACATACTACAGAAACAGTGATTTCTTAAAGAGACATGAGGAGATTTCCAGGAAGAAGTGCCCCAATTTTTCTTGAACCCCGTTTTTTACATATTTGGAATGCTTACCTATGTATTAGATCACACCTGAAGTGAATAAGCCGAATACGCCATCTTTATGTAATAAGATGATGATTTAGTAGTCTGTCGTGCACGACAGAAAGTCAAAGCATGGGTTTCTATGGGGAACGATTACGATAGCAGGCAAGTTCAAAACAAGGTTTGCGGTTTTCTTTTGCACCTGTTTGTCCAGTAAACCTTTGAAACGTTCTCGGTAGGTGGTCTACAACTGATTCAGTGAAATTTGAGAGAAATTTGCATCTTAAAAATCTCCTCCTGTCACTTTAATTTCTTCAACTTAATCAGGTGAAACACTATTAGAAAATTGTGCAAAGAATGGACCCAACATCTCAAATTTGGGTGTATTTTTAAACTAAAATTTAAATATTAACAAGATAAAATTTTTGTAAGGCTGTGTCTTATGATTAATTAAGTACATTTTAACTTTAACATGTCCAGCAACATGTTTGAAAGTTCCATTTCACTCCTGAGCATGTGCTTATTCAAATGAATACAACTTGAATACAACCATAAAATCTTATTAAATTTCACATAATTTCTGCCAGAAAAAAATATTTACTTTAAATATCCTTAATTTACTACAACAGCCACAAATCAACTGATTTTTAATATGTCCAATGCTAAATTTTGAAAAAGTAAAAGCAACACTTTTCACTTTCTTATACCTTAGCCTGTATAAATACTTATACAAAATAAATTAAACATAAGTAATAAATGTAAGTGATTCAGTGCACAAACACTATGCATTGACAGGTTTAAAAAAATATATTGCAAAGGTCATCTTCAACTGTTTTGTTCAAAGGTAACAACAATAGAAAAGAATGACAAAATGACATGCACACTTTGTAGTTTCCTCAGCAATTGGACATGTAATAATTGTATTTTTGTTCAGCTCCACATTGATACCTTGGCCAACAGCGGACTGGAAGCACTTCCAAATTTATACTGGATCCCTCTCCCACCCTACCCAGACAATATCACATCCTCATCCTTTTAGTCATATATAAATATTTAGAAATAACCAGGGCACAAAATACACGAGGGCTAAGGGCGATTCGCCCTCAGTTTTCACAAAATAGCCCCTGTGAGAAATCTTGGCCTATGCTAAAATGCACTACGAGGGCTACTTTTTGGCAGAATTTGCTCAAATAGCCCCCACAGCCCCCAAAGTATTTTGACCCATGGAAATAACCCGTAGAGTAGAGTTGTTTCTTCAGCTGCGAGTTCCTAATAGGTCATCCGATTATGTGGTAATAGAATAAGAATGAAGTATATTTACCCTAAGTGGCCCCTGAATGACCTTGACCTTCCCATATGTTGCCCCACATAAGACCCTTGTATGGCCAATTTTAAGTATATAAAGTTTGCATCTTGATATAAGGGCCTTCACCCCAAAACCCCATCCGTAAAATTTTGTGTCGATATTTCAATCTATTTTGATGTGATGTCAGAGCTAAAAATGCAATTTTATCAACTCCATAATTAAAATTAATATTGGTCGACCAAGATGGGGCACATTTACGCTCATAACTTCCAAACCAAACATCCTTTAGCCCTAAGATTTCACAGAGTAAATGAAATAAAATAGCTTTCTTTAGTTACAAAAAGTTTGACCATTTCCGGTAAAATCTAGTTTTCTGGGGACGAAGCTATTAGCGATCAGAAAATGGGCCTTTAACTTTTCAAAGGTTTTCAGATTTTTTTTGCAGCCATGTTTGTCTCGATCTTTCTCTGAATAATATGTACTAACAAAATTGGAAAAAGTGGGCCAAAAATGCAATAAAAATCCTGCAATTTGCATTAGCATTTTTCTAAATAATTTTAAAAAGTGCATTTCTTCTGAGACAAACTTGTTTTTTGAGGTCTAAGGTACCTGAAGACAGTTGCACATGATCAATTTGCTAAACCTATGACATCAATGTCAACCAACTCAACTATAAACTAGTCCCTTACTTGGTACACATACACAGCAGGAATTCTTACCATTGTAGCTTAGATATTTCCCATGTGTACTGCCTTCAGGCTCTACTCCAAGGACACCCTTGATGCATTATTGATGGCTGGTACCTACAACGAGTACATGTGAGGTACACAGCCACTGGGTGCTAACACTGTTTCTTAGCAGTAACCCCATCCTATAGTGTACTCTGTAGTTGTCTGCTAGGTGCCTGACAGGACTGATAGGTAACTTTAGGCCCCCAGATTTTTTTACTATCAGACATGCAGTGAGTGTTACACAACAAAGTGTAATTTTGGGTACAATGGACCCAAAACAGGCTGAAATAATAAAACTCAAAACTAGTCCACTATTTTGTAAGGACTCAATCGTGACTGTAAACCACCTAACACAGACACTTAGTTACATGACTACAACAAACAGGACCATACAACGATTATATAATCATAACTTGTCATCACGGGCGAGTCTAATTATTCACACTAATATGGGCTCTCAAATACTCTGTGCAACGAAATCCCACACTAACATTTTTGCCTTGTAGTCTTGGGTAAAGGTAATATTCCACTTGAATGATATGGTTCATTACTTTGCGTCAAGACTAGGTATCTTCACAAACCCAACTGTCATCCTTGGAAATCTCAAACAAATAGTGCAGGACGAATAGGCTTTGTAACAACTGATTGCCATGAAATGATTGGTAAACGTACATGTTAGGCTCCCGTTACTTAAAAAGTGCAACAAGAGATTTCAAGTCATCCGTATTGTCTGTGATTTGTATGGATTTCATATAGATAAGATGCTCAATAGATTTCCACCTATTATTTGGTTACGGAATAAATTAAAATGAAAACAAAAGGGATTTGTAATCTTATATTTCCATAGAAACACACAGGCTGAATTTTTATTGCTCCTATAACGAATTAGAAATTTCACATTTTTGTACCAAAGAAATAGGTTTCAAGCTTAATCATACACAGATGGGAATTTTTGATATAAACCTTTACAGCAGTGCCAAATCACAATTTTCACATTTTTTCGGGACAACCTGTTATTTGAAATCTCTCGTGCAACTGTAAAGCCACTGACGTGGGCCATATTGGAAATCCCAAAAGAACCCAGCAAGAGCTGGTCATTTGCATAAATGTGCTCCAACTAAATGTGGGAAGTGACATACAGAGTAGAGCATCAAGACAAATCAGTGAGCTCAATGTATTGCCGTTGTGTGCATATGGTGGCATGTCTCTCAATGGGCACCCAAGATAAAACTAAGTCTAAACTTGAGGAAATGCAGTTATGTTGGTTATACCAAGATGTCTGCTGGTTGCTTCACTCATCCACAAAGATCCAGTTACTGTTGTGCACCACTCCTTGTATAGAGATCAGTGCTTTGAAAGGATCTAAAGGTAAATGCTTAAAGAAAAAAAACGGAGAAACTGACGAGCAACAAATTAATAACAAAATACATGGTCTCGAACCTGATCACTCTCACTATCTATGCGTGACATTTACCACTCATCCCTGGTACTAGTGTTAATGGAGTTTTAAAAACCAGTGAAAAAAACACCCTGTTATTCAGGTTTCAAGAACGGCCATATTAACAGCAATTTTTTGAAAGGGTGGGCTGTAATGGACAATTCTAGCAGAACCTAGCTATGACTAAGCAAAACTCAATCTGTGCAATGATAAAATTAAAAGCTAATTAAAACAGAAAATTAAATAAATGTTTTTATACAGCTTAGAGAAACGGCAGAGCATCAAAATTATCTAGATGAAAAGTCACATTTATTTAGCAATGAGAAATACCCCACTTTACACATGGACGTGTTGCATGGATACCAGAGAATGGATTTTCAGTTTTTATTTTATAGTATCAGCATGTTATTTTCTGTCTTTTCTCAGCTATAACATTTTACAAATCATTCACTGGTTTCATCAGTTTGATCCTTGCGTGCTGTTCACGGATTTCGTTTTCGGTTTGCTGCAAGAATCAGCCCTACAGACCCCCTCCCATTCTTCAAAAAATTACAATATAGGTAGGTAGTTTTCATTCACTTACGTAAATTTTATGTATAGAAGATGGTGGTGAAACATGTCAAACTGAGAACGCCAGTGGACATTTACTTGCCTACACTGCATGCCCGAGGCGCATGAGAGCAGGTTTGCACAGAAGTATACAATGTAGACGTTCCACAACAGTGATGTGACCGCTGTCAGATTTCTCAGGGGTGGGCCATTTTATATACAGATATATTGTGTCTAAATAGATGCACTGTACTAATACTTTGTCTAGCCAGAAGTACAAACTGGTATTTTCCACTCATTATTGGAGCTGTGATGATATGCTGTCATGTGCATGTTTAAACATGAGACAAAAGGCAGTGAATTACACAATCCATACTTCTATTTGTAACATGACCCTTTGAAGACTGAAGAGAAGCAATGTACCATGACGTTCCATCACAACTACTGAATCATCAACCATCAGATTTGAGCTTCATCAAGTGTTTTCTTTAAGTCTGGACCCCCACTCGGTGCAAGATCTTCCAAGTTTTTTCTGTACCCCTCTTACACTAGAATTTTTAAATAGCCCACTGCCAGGACCAAATTTCTAAGATGTGAGGTTTAATGCTTCATGGCGTGCATGTTACAAATGTTCTGCTACTTTTCATGATTTTCATCTGTAAGGTTACGTGTCTTGAAAATTCTAGTTGCTTGCCGTGCTGGCTTGATAAAGTCTTATCACCTGGCTTCCAACCTGCAGGACACCCTCAAAAACAATCAAAGACAGAGATCATTAATACCTTAAGTTTTACAACAAAACAGTTAAATTACCTCAAAGCAAAACACAGTGCAGACTGTAACATAGTGAACCTGTGCCCAATGATTTTTCATTAAAAAAATCTAGACTGAACAATGGTGCCATTTTGTTTGTCAGTTGGTGGAGTCACTGGATGGCTTCCCTCATCCCTGAAAACATCCAGTATCTTTCTCACACATGTTTTGTCTGATTACCATATACTGTGGGGGCTTTTTCCCACATATAAGCAATGATACTAATCGAGTGTGTTTTGAATCAATCCCATGATGCATAGCATTATGGCTCTACCGTACTGTACTAAACATGCCGTCAGTTCTTAGGATAAAAAGTGTTCCAAAAGTTTAAGAACCGAAAGACATTTCCTACTCAGTCAAAAACTTTCCCTAAGTCCTATGCTTTTTGTGGGGCTAAAAATGAGTGTTAAGTCAGGGTTTTATTGTGTTAAGAATAGGATTTTTATGGATCACATGACCCTACTTGAGGTGAAATTTCCCAAAAGGTGGTGCAAATTGTGGGATTGCTCAAAACACCCCTCTGGGACTAATTCATGTTTACAACTTCTGTTATGAAATTTGTTCCTTCCCAAGTAAACATGTTTTAAAAACTTGAAACAGTACCTTTTCCACATGGAAATGTGATAAATATCAAAAAACAACAAATAAGCAGGGCCCAAGTTGATATTAATGGCAAAAGGTAGTAATTTTCATAATGCCATCATCTTAACGCTATGTTGTCAACAAAATTATTTCAAATATAAAACAAACACATTGATTGCAATGACTTGTAGAAAACACAAGTAGGAAGAGCATGAGGTAATTAGGAACACATCATAACAATTGTGTCCATTTTATGTCACAAAGATATTTCATTCAATTCCCTTTATTATCATATCCATGTTAGGGAAGTATGAGTGAGTATTTAGAGTTGTAACGACAGCTCACACAATTGTGGTCATATCGTGTCATTAAGATAAAATATGTCAAAATTTTTAAAACCAAACAACTTAAACTATAATATGAGAGAAAGGATTTTTTTAAAGAATATCCTACAATAACTCAACAGGCTCCCCCTATAAATCTATGTGTCAAAAAATTATTTCAAATATAAAACAAACACATTGATGGCAATGACACATACAGAAAACACAGTCTCCAATACAGCCCTTCTAGCAAGAGATAAACTGATATCAGTTCCTAACTACAAAGAAATAGACCATCATACACTGATGAACCATTTCATCACCCGTCCATCGTAATCACACAAGAATAAATTATCAATTGCAACAATATACATAGAAACGCATGTCACAGTAAAGCACACTACAAGAAGCACGGTAAGTTAGGTCAGGAATATTTGATATTGGATATTCGGCTAGACGGATATTCGGCTAGACCGGACATTCGCCTAACTGACATTCGCCGACCGTTTTTTTCAATGACTCATAGCCAAACAAATAACTTACTATTTTTTTTATTTTTGCTTCAAATATTCCCAGCACCCACGCTTCCCCCAAACAAACAAAAAATAAATACTTCCCCACAGCGTAGGGGGTAATTAGGCTTGGAATCACATTCATTTTCTTCATATGACATAATTTAAGGACTTACTAACACCCCCTGAAAAAAAAGTACACAACAATATTTTTTTTTTTGCTTCAAATATTCCCAGCACCCACACTCTTCCCACAACACAAAAAATAAATACGTCCCCACAGCTTAAGGGGGTTAATTAGTTTGAAGTCAGTCCTGTTTCTTCATATGACATAATTGAAGGACTTACTAACCCCCCCTGAAAAAAAGTAAACCACACGATATTTTTTTTTTTTGCTTCAATATTCCCCAGCACCCACACTCTTCTTCTTCCCACAAACAAAAAATAAATACTTCACCACAGTTGAGTTGGGTAATGTTTTAAAAAAATCAGTCCTTTTCTTCATATGACATAATTTAAGGACGTCTACCCCCCTGAAAAAAAGTAACCACACATATTTTTTATTTTTGCCTTCAAATATTCCCAGCACCCACACTCTTCCTCAAACCCACAAACACAAAAAATAAATACTTCCTCCCCACACGCTTAAGGGGGGTAATTAGGTTTGAAATCAGTCATTTTCTTCATAATGACATAATTGAAGACTTACTAACCCCCCTGAAAAAAGTAACACAACGATATTTTTTTATTTTTGCTTCAAATATTCCCAAACACACCCACAAATCTTCCACAACAAAAAATAAATACTTCCCATACGCTAGGGGGGTAAAAGGTTTGGAATCAGTCCATTTTCTTAATATGACATAATTCAAGATTACTAACCCCACCTGAAAAAAGTACACCCACGATATTTTTTTTTGTTTGCTTCAAATATTCCCCATCAGCACCCACCTCTTCCCACAAACAAAAAAAATAAATACTTCCCCACAGCTTAAGGGGGGTAATTAGGTTGGAATCAGTCATTTTCTTTCTCATATGACATAATGAAAGGACTTACTAACCCTAACCCTAACCCCCCCCCCTGAAAAAAGTAACCACATTATTTTTTTTATTTTTTTTATTTTTGCTTCAACTATTCCCCAGCACGCACCAATCTTCCCACAAACAAAAAATAAATACTTCCCCACGCCTTAAGGGGGGTAATTTAGGTTTTGGGAATCAGTCATTTTTCTTCTTCATATGACATAATTGAAGGACCTTCTAACCCCCCCTGAAAAAAGTAACCACATGATTTTTTTATTTTTGCTTCAAAGATTCCCCCACACCCACACTCTTCCCACAAACAAAAAATAAATACTTCCCCACAGCTTAAGGGGGGTAATTAGGTTTGAAATCAGTCCTTTTTCTGCATATGACATATTGAAGGACTTACTAACACCCCTGAAAAAAGTAACCACACATATTTTTTATTTTTGCTTCAACATATTCCCGATCACACACACACTCTTCCCCAAAACCAAAAAATAATACTTCCCACACTTAAGGGGGGGGGGGGGGTAATTAGTTTTGAAATCATCCATTTTCTTCTTCAATATGACATTTGAAGGACTTACTAACAGACCCCTGAAAAGGACCACAAAGACGATTTTTTTATTTTTTGCTTAATATTCCCAGCACCCACACTCTTCCCACAAACAAAAAATAAATACTTCCCCACAGCTTAAGGG